>JAOVVI020003922.1:0-18346 GCA_028571085.2 Nepenthes alata | reverse complement strand
ACCTTCAAACAAATTGTCAAACTGAAGTCGTCAATTGGAGCTTAGGTAACTTATTACGGTGTCTAGTGCAAGAGCATCTTAGGAATTGGGACTTGATCATTTCCACTGCCCAACTTGCATATAATAGCTCTTTCAATAAATTCCTAGGTATGAGTCCATTTGAAATTGTGTATAGTTACAAATCCCGAAAACCATTGGACCGTATCTCGATGTCTCCATATGTCAGTGTGTCCATGAAGGCCGAAGCTTTTACACCACCTTTATGACTTACATATCAAGATAAATAAAAAATTGGAGGCAAGTAGTGCTTTATACAAACTTCATGCTGATTCACATAAAAGACACGTTGAATTCAATGTAGGAGACTATGTTATGGTTTGAATCAAACCAGAGCAGCGTCTACCTGGGCACGTATCTAAATTGCAAGCTCATAGTGTTGGTCCATTTAAAATTTTACAATGCATCGAATCAAATGCATATATTGTTAACATTCCATCTCATTTTGGTTTTCACCATACTTTCAATGTGGAATATTTAATTACTTATAAAGGCGACTTTTTTCCACCTGTTGATCCCTTTGCCACCTCCCCAGGTGCACCACTTATTGACTGTCCATCCACTCCTATGCCACTTCCCTCCCTCTTAGCACACCATGATAAAGTTGATGTTATTTTAGATGAACAGATTATGTTTATTAGGGATGAAGTTACTCAACGCTTCCTTGTACGTTGGGTTGGTCAATCAGAGTCTGAGGATGCTTGGATCTCTCGCGAGGCACTTTAGTAGTTTGACCAAGATTATTTGGAGTTTTATTAGAGTCAGCAGGATTGCACTTTTTCAGGCCCTAGTCCAATTCCTTCCGAAGATATCGGTCGCTCTGTCACCTTTCAGCCCCCTCTTACACAAGTCTATCACTGTCACCGAAGGGTTGCACAGCTGCTTAGCTTGTGGTTAGGAAATACTGACGTTTAACTCGACGGGGTCGAGTTCCAGTCATTCGGAGAGAATTGATGCGGACATCAGAGACGAAGATTAGCTTTTATTTGCCTTCCAAATTAGTTTTGATTTTATTTCCATTGATTTGGTTTTTATTTAGTAGATATTTGATTTGATTTTTCATTTGATTTCCTTTCTATTTTTAAAATTATTTGATTATGATTTTGTTTCTAATTTTCTTAGGCATCGGGTTCTCTATGTAAGAACCCCCATTGCTATTGTTTAAAGATATTGATAAATGAATGCTTTGAGAAATTTAGTGCAATTGAGCAATTGTGATTTCCTTTTCCCTCTCTCCCTTGGTTTCTTTTCTTTCTTGTCTCTACCCTTCTAATCTCTCTTCCCTACTTTTTCCCTCACTCCCTACATCAGACTGTCTTGCAGAGCAGGCATCGCCTTGCGCTTTCGTATAAATATATATATGTACATAGCTGCGTTTCGTGGGGGAGTAAGAAACAGAAAACAAGGAGTCGTGTTTTTGCTCTTGTATTCTATTCTTCAACGGTTCTGTAATCAAGGGTTTTTGTAACTAAATTTTACATAGTGAGATTTTTTCTATGGACTAAGTATTCTATAGTTTTCTCCCTCGTATTTAGAAGAGGGTTTCCTCGTAAAAATTGTATGATTGTTCTTCCCTCTCCCTCTTGTGTATGATTGTTGTCGTCGTTTCTCCTCTCGATTTCACTGTCCTTCTAGCGTTCATTTCCCCAACAAGGCCCACATTCTTATGATCATCTTTGAATAGAATTTATGAGCAGTATTGTGTACTTAATTCACTCTTCAATTCCAATGGACATTTTTGTGAGTAGCCTATGAAGCGGTTAGTTTGCTTTCATCTAATAGCTTAAGCTTTTAGGATTAGTGGTTTGTTGACGTAATCTCACTGGTACATGAATGCCTGAGTCTGGCCACTCTTTAACTTAGCTACTCAAATGTTAAAATTATCCAATGATATCTTATATGCCACCTATCGGCTCAACTAATTGCGATTGCTTTATAACTGCTTAAGTTCGTTTTGCTTCCTGTCATATGTTGTTATCATGCTCAACATCACTTTGAGATTGTTCTCTCGTTGTCATTCTTAATTTCTTCCCCATCACTGGGGATCCCTGGTGCTAAGTAAATTTTCATCTATTTACATGTCATCATCTTTTCATATTTTGACCAATCTGCTCTTGAACTGTTTTTTTCACTTTCCAGATTTGAAGCAGATTGCAAGTACAAGAAGATATCCTATCATATGCTTCTGCAAAGAAATGCAGACTGCTACATATGAAGTTGTCAAAGGAAGCTACATACCTGATCCTAAAGTTAAAGGGGAAAGCAAAACAGAGGTAGTTTCCTTTCTCTCTCTTCTCTCTGTCTCTCTTTCCCCTGTGGCCACACACGCGCACACAATCTGAGATGTCACTTAACTTATTGTACTACTATGTTCATTTGAACTCATGTAGAGTGATTATGGGCTGACTGCATTCTAATTGACATGGTTGGGGCAGTATCTCTTTGCAACACCATACTGAGTTGCGACATTCTGAAGTTAAGGGTTGCTTAGTGCTGAAGCAAGAGGAATGTAATGGTTTAGTCAACAATTACTAGTCCATGGATAGGACACTGTCTCAATGCATGGTCGGAAGGAATTATAATTTCTTCCATGCCTTTCAGTTAAAATTTTTGGGTTGGAATAATTATCACACGAAATTTTTGTTACTTGAGAAGTGTGAATGACTAACAACAGAGGAGGTGTATTCTTTTTTCTCATAGTAGTGGGAGAATATTTCTGAATTTGGTAGTGGCCATAATGAATGACGGTAGCTGTAGCTGCAGCAATGGTAGTGGTGGCGACCATGGTGGCAGTGGTAGCGGTGGTCATTAGTGCTAATATGCCCTACAAGTTAATTATACTTGGCTTGGTAGGTTGCTATTTATGTACTTTCTTGTCAATTAAATTTATAAAAGGCAATTTTCTTTATAATGCTTTATTTTAATTTGCATGATAAAATTCGAAGACTAAAGCAATACATTTATAATTATGATGAGATCATGTTTTTTAGTTATGACTACTTAAAATTATAGCCTTACATATTCTTGGTCATGGGATCACTAAAATGGAATATGATTTAGTTAGACCGTTGTATATTATGATAACCTATTAAAGGGGGGTGACTGAGTTCATGGTCACTTATGTTGAAGACAACATGACAAATATACAAATGCTTATTAAAAAATTATTTCATTGAATTGGCTTGATTGAGGAAATTTTGGATGGATGCTTTGCTTGGATGGCTGTAAAAGTCATCGTGTAAAATTTGTCCACATAATCCTTAAACTTGATATCTCTTTTGTATATAATATGCAGTTTATTATATTTTGATATTATTGGTACCATCCAAATCTGGATATATAGAGGTAATTATTAGATACAATAAAAAATTTATTGAGATAGGTTAGTGATTTACAAAGAAAACCATCACCGGTTAATTGCATAAGGGAAGAATTCCTATGCGATTATTTGAATAAATAATTCATAAATCCTTGGCCAAGTTGGAACATAAATTAGAAAATAGTTCTAATTTTATAATGAAATCACTTATTCAAAAATTATATAAAACAAACATTATAAATGTTAACATTTTTTCATATCTTTAGTTTATTGGAACATAGGATGATGGTAGGGATTTCATTACATAGTAACGTTGTGGATGAGTTCTTTTAATGGATGATTGTGTTGTTTACTTCATTTAAATGGTTATGGTATACTTTTAGGTATTACTCATGACCTGTAGAAACTTTTAATTAATTATTGTAAGTAATTAATTTTAAGGAGAATTGAAAGAGTTTAATTCAAAAGGTGTTTTGATTTGTTAAATAAGATTTAATATTTTCTATTATTAGTTTGATGTTGAACCTAATGGGTAATACACATTCTGATATCACACTTGTTGTAACCTATAAAATATTGAGTTATATATTAACCATGTTCGAAGTGTAGGGAGAATAATCTAAGCAGATGTGAACCATAATTTTTAGACTAGGTTGACAAATAGTTTGATCGTTGGGACTCAAAATCATTTCGGATTTTTATCATGGGGCGGGCTGGCCAAAGTGGACCGAGCCCCACACATACACTTTCTCCACCCATGTGGGCACGTAGAAAGAGGGGAGCTGTTGGCCCCTCACTTTGGGAATTCGAAGGGGAGTCAATATCTCTTTAATGTTGATCAAGGGGAGTTTTACTACCCCTTAATTGAGAACATGGACCTCTTGATTTTCTCATTAACATGGACCTCTCAATTCTCTTTTTTGTTTGAGTATAATGAAAGTAAGAAGATACCTGGTTTTTTTCTCTTATTTTTTATGTTGTATGAGTATTGCAAAAAGTAAAAAGATATCTCATTTTTTCCTTCGAGTGTGGAAAAAAGAAGGTGATGGGATATGCCAACATTGCAAGTGTTAGAATAAAACTATCGAGTGAGTTGTCATACATACTTGGTGATTTAATTTGTTTAACAATGCAAGTTGAGGATATCACAGAGACATAACATTTATATTGTGGGTATCTTTATTATGAATAATACGTACGTATCATCTTATTTATTTGATGTATATATTTGCAGATTTGATTTTATATTTACTTGTAAAATTAAATATTCAAATATTTTAATGTTGTTTTATCGATAAAAGAAGATCCTGGCATGGAAATCATGAAATAAATTTCATTTTTTGCTGCGTTTTGACCCATGATTTCCTTATGGTAGTGATTACTGGTGGTGGTGATTAGAGTGGCAGCTTTGCTAGTGGTTATTGTGGTGGTGACAGTGATGCTGATGAGGGGGTGGCAGCTACTGATGCAGTGTCTATGTTGGTAGTGTTGGCAACATTGATGGGAGTGGTGATTGAGGTCGTAGTTATTTTCTGATGGTGTATTTATTTTCTCACAAACCAAATTATATAATATCTATTCACATCTTATTGAAAGAGTATATATATTCCATTTTCAACTTTTTCTATTACATGAACCAAACATAAAATATGAGTTGAGTAGTTGACTGAATAAAGAAAAGGATAAGAAGCTGTGAGCAATGCACAACACTGGCAACTGGTGATTTGTCATAGCTATTTGTTCTTTATTTTTCTTTATTAATGCTTGCTCCATCTCTTGTGTGAAGCAATAAAGTAGTTTGAAGTTTTTTAAATATCAACTGCGAATGTTCCTGTTTTGGTTCCAAAGGCACACAACTCCAAATTGCTATTTGGAGGGGCAATGTTACAAGAATTTATGTTTCACTTTTTAGTTTATTACAAGGTCAGTTGACTATTAGGATATACAAAGGTGTCCTCCATAATTTGAAGACTCATGGTCTTTTCTCAATGGAATTTGAACTTTGGATCTCCATATTATCTTCCCAAACTTTATCCGTCCAGATGTCTTTTATAAATGCACTTTGCATGTATATTTGATATTTAAAATAAAACCGGAGTCATGTAGCCACAATAATCAATCAAATTTGTGTAGAATTGTTTGAAACAAGAATGACAATGGGGGAGTAGAGGGGTGGGGGAAGGGATAAGTGGCTCCACTACTGGTACATTGCTGGTGGTTAAGTTTTTAACTAGTTAATCTGTTGGTTTGGGTATTCTAGAGACTACCTTGGTCTTGTGTTTGTGGTTATGATATTGAAACAAGTCTCAGGATCAGGCTCAATAGCTTTCAGTGTTGCAAGATTTTGCATTAATGTAAAGGCACCATGTTTTATGTGTGTGCATGTGACATAGGTGTGTCATTGTGGAGTGGAGTGTTTAATAACATTGGCTGGCTCAAGCAAGCCACTGGTTGAAGCAATGGCAACAATCACAATTTATAGGCTGTTGACCCCCAATGTAGAAACTATCTAGCTGATAGGCTGATGGACTAAATAGCTACAACTCTAGTGTTGGAAAAAGTCATGATCTTCTTTGACGAAAGTAGCTCCTTTCTTATTATTTGTGATTTAGTTGTTGGGTTGCAAGTAATTTGGCAAGGGAAAAGAATTCGTGTTCTCTTTACATAAAGGGGGGGGGTAAGGATATTTATTTGATGATGTTAAAATAGCAGAAAATTTGTTGTTTGTTTGAATAAAGGAGATATCATTAATGTAAATAGGACCTTGGAAAATTATTTCAAATCCTGACTTGACTTGTTGACATCTCTTTCTGAAGATAATGAGATGGAGGCGACTGGGGAAATCCAAGGTCCTTTTTCGTTGTGTGAAACAGTTTTGTGTCTATCATCTCTGTTTGACATCTTTTCAGTTCTCCTCTGTGAAGAAATGGTATAACAAACTTATATTGTTCATATGAATGTTTTGCAAAAATATGTGTTTATATGGTCCTCATTTCCTACATAAAATTCTTCCCCTTTCATGTGAAGTAGAGGTAGATTGAACCTGACACTTGGTGGTCCTAGGTAGTCATTCTCAACCAACTTACTTAAGGTCTCATCGGTTTATTTTCCCCCCCTTGTGTGATCATTGTCATAACCATTCTAGTAGCACACAGCATGATAATTTAGACTTGTTTGCTTGCTTATAGAATGTCCTTCAACTATTAGTCTATGTTCCATTAAAAACATATGTAAGCCTATGTAGGAGTTGGGCTCACTCCTTTGGCAATATCATAATGCCCTAACTGTCTAGCCATTTGAGCAAACAGCCTGAAGTAGAAAAACTAGAAAAAAAACTAGTCATACCTGGGCAATATCAATTAAACTACTGGATTATCAAAAGTCACATGGTGAAATCAATTTCATGAATATTGCATTAGGTATTGTGGTCAATGCCTGGGAGGTCCTGCCTTTCATATTGGATGGCAGAGATGTGTAAATAAGCTCCTATGAGCATAAAAGGGAAAAAAAAACTAGAAAAAGAGATATCCTCTTGAACGGAGCTATGTTGTTGGTTACTATGCAATATTTTCATAACCGATGCCCTATAGTAAATAAGGAGAAACGTCTAATATCGGGCTTAAAATATTGGTATCAATATTTACATTGATCGTGGCCATGTTGATATTAGTCATACTAATACAAATGTCAAAAATGAAAAAAATTTTCGTGACTACTTTAAAGCTAAGATGTATACTAAAATGAGATCCTCTATTATAATATATTTACATATTTGAAGAGTTTAGTTAATTTATTAAAACCGAGCTCGATATTCTCTTGGTCATCAAAAGAGTATCCGAAAAGGCCACAAGATATGTGGATTTAGTATTATAAGAAACAAAAAAAGACAATACCTTTAATATCTGCTAATTCTAATAATTAGTATCTATTTGACTCTTCATGTGGTCCTCTTGATTTTAATATATTAATATTCCACATCACACCCTATGTCGTTGTTGATTGTCTTGTTTTGAGGTGAGAAGCCCTAGTTTGAGGTCATAGGGCTGTTTTAGGTTTTAATAATATGATGTCTAAAGCCACGGGCCACATAGCTATGAAATCTAACTTCCATGTCATTTGGCCACTTAAGGACCAGAAGAATTTCAATATATACCGGTGCTGTCGTTGTGACAGTTAATTTTTCATATTTTTCAATTTGGTGTTCGTAGGATCTCCAAGACATGGGCTGGATTCAGAATGCAGATATTCTGGGGGGCTTCTTCTTCCTCAGTCAAATCATGAGGTGTTAGCCTCTTAATACCCAGTTTTGAGAAGACTTGCCATTTTGTGTACTTTTCCATGATGTCTGGTTGTTAAAAGGGAATAAGATAAGAGTGATATATATATTACCATGGAAAAGTTGGGAATAAAACTTTTTTGGAATAAGGTTGGAATAAATATTGCATTGTTTGCTTTGTGCGAAAGCACATATTACTTCTGTGTTCCACAGGGTATAAAAATTCCCACCATTGAATGGCTGGGGCAGAAAGGCGGGGCCACGGTGGAAGTGGTGGCCTACGGTAATGGCAGCTGTGAATACTTAATCTGTTTGCTCAAGCAATAAATAAACTCTTTTTTTTTTTAATAGATCTTGTTTTCTACTCCTCTGGCAATAATTAGTCTGGGGAATAGCTATTCAAATTCAAAACTTCCAACCAAACGAGGTATATCTTATCTGGGAAACAATATTCATCCCAATTCATCTTACCAAACAGGCCATTGCTTTGTCATTCTTGCTGGCATATCCTTTTCCCTCATCATTCGTATTCTTTCTCATATGTCTTCTACTTTGTTTGTGCTCTCAAGGGTGTCGTATGAAAACTTATTAATAAAATAGTTGAACAACTTGTTCCTTCGGCTTTTGCATCCGTAATGAGGGGCATGGGACAGAACCAAATATCAAATTAATTCTACAGTAAAAATATCAGCAACACATTCTCTGTGTATTGTACTCTTTTGCCATGTTTTTTCTTCTATAGTCATGGGATATGAGCCTGCTTGTCCCATATTTCAGCACAATATCTTTCACTTCGGTATGAACTTGATTTCAAAGAATCTCAGGTTCAGATGGTGTGGAACCTTTTTGTATGTTGTTTAGGCTTAGTGCTCTTGGAAAATGTGGAGAAAATTATTCTTTGGTTGTTTTTCTCTTCTACATGATCTTTGTTGCTTGTGATTAGCCTAAATCTGCTTATCTGGGTCTTATACAGGTGAATAATTGCCTAAATGCTTCTCTATTCATATCAGAACAGATTCTTGGAATTTCATATGCATGACATGTTCCTTCACCTCAACAAAAATGATATCAAGTGCATAAACTTTCTAACATGCTTTAATAACTCTCCTAGAGGCAGCTTTCTGTCTGTTTCCTACTGGTGCTCTTTATCCTGTTATTAATTGGCATGACCCTTTATACCAATTTTATATGCTTCATCTATGTAGAAGCTTTTCTATATTGTTGCTATATATCCAATGCATTATCTGCAGTCATATGTTTTGAATGGATGATTTATCTGTTCCATTCTTCCCTTCAATGCTTGAAAGCAGTATGATATGTTCTTGCTATCAGCAGTGACGCTCTATGAGAGCTTCACTTGCAAGAAAGTATAAAGCCTTTTGATGCATTCAGGCTTACAGTGGTTACATTATGATTTCCCCATCGGAATTGGTCACTTGTATTTTTTTGGTTACAAGGATAATCATGCTTCTTTTTGGAACTTAGGGCAATGCATCTGCCAAAGTTGAAAGTATTGGTGCTTTTCAACAGCTACCCATGGTGATGCCATCTATTGACATTCTTTATTCTGCTTTGAGAAAGGCAAAGAAGCTTTCACCAACAAAAGGTAATTAATCATGCAATGATGCATTTTGCTAGGGTCATGATTGGTTTATAACCAATCAAATGGAGCTTAGTGGATGCAGAATGTTATGATTTTGACAAATGTTTCACTTGTTTCATAGGCATTACCAATATTGCTAAGCGAGAGAGAAATAAAGGTGCAAAACAACTTGATGCGTTCATGAAAGTAGGACTATAACTTCAGTGACTGTCATGGGTTTTAGTTTTTTGATCTACAGATTGTTATCTTTCGGTTTCTCCTATTGTTAGAAAACTGAAATTTGACCATCTTATAGTTTGTTCCTATCTCCAGGAATTGGCAGTTCCCCTTAGATCATATATAGAGAACTTTCCAAAGAAAAAACATCTGCATCCTTATGAAAGATCTCTTATCGAGTTGACACTTGGAGATGGAAATTATGAAGAGGTAATTTGTTATGTTGTAATTGCCACATCTTCATCGGCCTGGGAATTTTCACTGCGATTTATATATTTAGAGGGATTTGTGATTTACTGACCTTGGAAATCGGCATGGTTTTACTTCTGGATTCAATCACACTAGGTCCTTTCATCCTCATCTCTCCCCCATCATTTCTGTCTCTCTGTTATCTGACTTTTCTATTAACATCCTCTGCAATTTGAAATTTCCCATCTCTTTGTGCATATCAAGGAGTCTTCCAGCATTATTTTTTCCTCCAGTCCATTTTATTTCAAATACCCCATCCCAAAGACAACAGCATTATGTTGTTGAAATAATGCTGATGGTCAATTGCTATTACATGATGGTTTGGCAGGTTTTGGGAAAGGTAGATTATTTGAGGAAGAAGGTTGTATCCATTGGAAAAGAACATGCCTCTCTTTGTGCTAAGGTCGAACACCTTCGTCTGATCTTACTTCTGTTTGCCATTTGTAGCTTCTTGGTCTCTAACATATGGCTGTTCTGCATTTCTTCAAAACTATTGTCTGGTCATGAATGTTCTGAAATTCTTCTATGCATTTCAAGTCACATATACATGATAGTGATTTTGGGAGCAAATAACAGATGTTCCATATTGATAATCACTAGAGTAGCATTATTTTATAGTCTCTTTTACTTTTTTGCCAAAGCATATGCTTTAATAAACCGTGGACCGTCTATTTCTTAGTACATTGAAAAGACAATTTGGTCAGACATAAAATATTGTTGTATAGTTGTGGAAGCAAATAATAGCCATTCTGTGGGTGATTCATAGATAAAACCTACTATCCTTTTTTGTGTTTTATCAGACACATGCTTTAAACAGATCTCATATTTGCTTAGTTTGTTGAAAAGATAAATAATCCAGTAGATTCTGATGTGATTGTGGAAAGAGTTCCCTATTTAAAAATTAATAAGACTATCATTTAACTTGCATTTTGTAAAGAAATGGAGAGGCCCATTTACCATTCTGTCTAAATGGATTATTCTATCTGTACAGATATGTTTTGAAGTTATCGTGGAGAAAGGTTGAAACTATGTACTTTATGGTGATATTAATATGCTTGACATAGTGTGGAAATATGATTTGAATCTCATTTCGGGGACACAGCTGGAGGAATGAGGTGATAATTGTCTTCGCTTTTTCATGGAAAATGAGGGAATAATGATAGTTTCTTTTTTTATTGATGTTTATATGTATATGTGTATTGCTCTAGTGAGAATACATACATATTTACTTGGCTTTTGTGAAATATTTACTGAAGTGGTTGTTTATAATAAGTGTTTGGGAAGAATTTCTGCATGTAGTTACTGTGGATTTGAGAGATATTATCCTTTCTCTTAATAAGGATGGGCTGCTTTGGTTTTGTGCTGTTGCAACAAGCCTATTAATCGCTACGTTTTTCCATGATTTTGGGGCTCTGCAACATTACCTGTCACTATTGTTAAAAACATTGTTGAATACGTTGACATGCTATGATGTTATGAAAAACATTGTCATTATTGTACCTGTAGCTATGATGTCATTAAAAACATTGTCTTGATGGCAATCTATATTGATTTAGTGTTTATCATCTAGGCAGTCCTCATCAAAGAGGGAGGCTGAGGAACGACTGACTGAGGTAGTTATTCCTTTTCGCATAAAGTTATCACATGCAGTTTGCCTTGGAAAACTTGCTGTATTTTGATGTCCGTGTAGGGTTTGAAAAGGCTTGAAGAGATTTTTAACTGTGAAAGAGGAGTGGTGGATGATTTGTTGAACATTGCCAAGGTATTGGAATTCAGTTCAGAATAATTGTGGTGGAAAGCAACAGATGATGTACTATATATGTTGGACTGAATGTCTATTATAACTTTTGTAGCAAATTAGAATTTTCTACTTTATGGGTTAGAAGGGAAAAGGAAAATCTTAGTGCTGGATATAATTGAAACTTTTTCGAAGGTATCGTTTGTAAGTATGATGACTTGCAGACTTTGCGGGCAATGCCAGTTGTTGATCTGGAAAAACCAACACTTTGCCTTGTTGGAGCTCCTAACGTGGGCAAATCATCTTTGGTTCGTGTGCTTTCAACTGGCAAGCCTGAGGTACATGTAGATCTGATACTAATTCTGATCAGTGTTAGTGAATTATTCTTGATGTGATTTTGCTCCTTTTCAAAGCATTAAGTACTACTGTACTAGTGAAACTATATATCTCCCATTTTCTGTAATGATGTAAAAGTGCTGGTCATTTTGGTTGATAAATTATGACGAATGTTTTTCAACTCGGACTGGAGAATGAACTAAAAGACCCATTTGGTCCACGGGTCCATGGCTGTCGGCCTGGTTCTCTTGCAGATTACTATTGCAAGTTGTACTCACTTTCGAACATCATGATCAATAATTTGATATTATCTGCTTTTCCTGGATCTTCTATCCTTAAAGGTGAAGCTCTGAGTGCCCCTCTTGTTTATGCATTTTGGATTATAAGAGGTTTCATGGTGTAGTTTAGAGAAGATATCCAGCCACTAAAGCATTAAGGATAGGCAAAACTGCAGAAAGATCCGATATGTATTTTTGGTTTAATGAATGTTTAATGTGAATATTATACAGCCAAAATGTGAATATTATACTGTGAATAGGCCGGACTACTGAATCCTACTTGTACTAGTTGTACTTGGTTTACAACAGCTTCATAATGTATTCCATAAAACTGATTTGGTCCATGTCATTTAATGGATGAAAATTTTGGCTGATAACTATTGGTATCGGGTCCCCGATACCAATATTTTCCAAATACTGCGGCAAAATGACAATATGTTGCTGTATTAGAGATATATTGCAATACATCAGCCAATATGCCTTATATTTGGCCAATATTTATCTATTATCTTACGATTATCAGAAAATATTTTTCATCTAATATATCCGATATCAATATATTTTGTCAAATACCGATATTTTCATGAATCCAAATCATTAGAAATCACTTCCCTGTCATATGGCCTTTAAGGTAATAGATGACAGCTTATAATACCTAATAAAGAAATTAACAAAAATATGAACAAAACATGACTGGAAAATCTGTACCAGTCCCACCAAACAGGTAGGCACCCTTAGCTTTATTCTTATGGAGCGCTTGTGCGTCTCTTTAACCCTAACAACTTGATTGCTTCCATCAATGTTCATCCATCAGATATTTGAGCCATTTGTCTCTCTCTCTCTTTCTTTGCTCTCTCTCTCCATCGCTCTCTCTCCCTCTCTCCATACTCTTAATGATCACATCTTCAACTTGATAAATTAACCTCTTTTAAGTCTGCATTTTCTAAGCCATAAACCTGAGATATGCCTCATCCCTTCCACCATGGCCATGGGCCATCCTTAAAAAACTGATGTATCAATCTTTTTGTTTTCTTAACTTGAAGCTTGAGTTGAAAAAATACAATAAGTTGGAATGTCAATCTCCCTCCTTTTGTCAAGTGTTGCCTACTTGCATCTTTCAAGCTGCTAATCTTATCTTAAAGTTGTCTACAGCCTGTTGCAACACTGTAGCATATTTACACCAAGCATCCAATTGTAGTCCCATATAAAAGTGGAATTTGCTAAAATCATAGTCAGTGATTTCTGCAAGTCATGCTTGGGACTTCAGACTCCTTCATGGCCATTAATCTGTCACAAGATAATACTAGCGAATACCTGCAATGCAACTGAAAGTAACACAATCAAAGGCATTGACCTTTGGATTGAGCATAGATTTGGAACATCAGGAGTTGGTTGAGTTCTGGAAATCACCACTTGGTGAACATAATACTTGTAGCTACCCCCTCAGGTGGGTGAGTTCAGGTCTACTGCCATATTGCTAAAGATAGCACGACAGAAGTTGATAAATTCTCTTTAAATATTTTGTCCTTGTCAATAGGAAAAGGCTTCAACCATATGAAACGCATCAATGATGGAGAGGAGTGAGTGCATGCTGTTGATGAGGGATGGAGAAGCTAATTGATAATTTTTTCAATGGAGGTAGGAAGAACACGTTGGTGTTGAGTGAGTTTAGTTTCTCCTAGCCTGAGGTAATCTATGCTTTTATTGCTGATGTATTAGAAGAGATGAAGTTAAAGAAGAATTGAAGATTGAAAGATAGAAAAGCCAATTGGACCACATGGTGCACAGCAGAAGCTTGGAAGTGTATGGCGGAGGAAATTTCTACATTTTATAATAAAATACTTAGTAGCGAGATGATGCAGGATAAGTGGAGAAAGAACACATTGTACCTAAATGCAAGGATAAGGGGATATATAGAGTTATGTCAACTACTAAGGTATTAATTTGATGTTCTATACAATGGAGTTATTGGAAGAGTGATTGAAGGAAGCTGAGGAGGCATGCCAGTGCATCATCAAACTGATTTGGATTCAGACAAGTAGGTTTACTATAGAGGCAATCTATCTACTGAGGCACTTAATGGAGCAAGTTAAGAAAAGACAAGGGACCTCATATGTGTTCAACAATATACAGAAATAATTTTTAGTCCCAAGAGAAGTTAGAGAAAAAGGTGTTTTCATTGCATATATTCAAGTTATAATAGATATGTAAAATGGAGCAGTGACTTTTGTAAGTAAAGCATGCATTGGGGATTGAGTTTTTCCCAGTTATGGTTGGTCTGCATTTGGGGATTAACTTGAAGCACTTGTTTGCCTTGGCTATGGAAAAAATCTAAACATGTTCAAGGTGATGTGCCTTGCTGCATGCCTTCCTCAGATGACAGTTTTGAAAAATGAGACAACAGAGGGCATT
Source organism: Nepenthes alata (assembly GCA_028571085.2). Taxonomy (NCBI): domain Eukaryota; kingdom Viridiplantae; phylum Streptophyta; class Magnoliopsida; order Caryophyllales; family Nepenthaceae; genus Nepenthes; species Nepenthes alata. The sequence goes on along the minus strand of JAOVVI020003922.1, from coordinate 3,862 downwards.
AATGCTAACTTGTAGTTATTTTATGAGAGATTATAGAAGCTAACAATGTTAGAGTTAGAATAAAGATTGAATATATGAAATGTAAGCTTAGTACCAACAAAGAAGTAGATGGTGAAGAGGTGAGGATAGGGACCAAAAGCTTATGAAAGAGGAATTCTTTCAAATATTTTGGATCAATGATTCAGAAAGCTAGGGAGCTGATGAAAATATTATTCATTAGGTTAAAGCATATTCGATGAAGTGGAGAAGTGCTTTATGGATCCTGTATGATAAACGAATATCCCTCAAACTTAAATGAAAATACTATGAGGTGACTATTATGTAGCCATGCTATTTGGCATTTTTATACCATGTGCAAAGATTGTAATTAGCCGAGACGAAGGTGTTGAGATAGATGTGTGGTCAAGAGCAGATTGGATTTGAAGTGATGTTATATGGGGGAAAGTTAAGGTGGTGCCAACTAAAGAGAAAAGTGAGAGACATGTTTGAGGCGGTTTGACCATGTAAAGTGATGCAGATATCAGGGATGCATATTTGATTTGATTATTTTCATAATAGATTTGATTATTAATTAGCAGATATTTAATTTTATTTTTAATTTAATAGAGATTTGATTTCTATTTCCAATTAGGAGTTATTTGATTTAATTTTTATTTCTCAGTTAGGAGTTATTTGATTGTGATTTCATTTTCAATTATCCTAGATATATAAAAACTCTACCCTTATTGTGTGAATCGGTATTGATGAATTAAATACAATTTGATTGATTGTGATTTTTCTCATCTCTTTTGGTCTTTACTTTCTCTCACTCCCCTGGTTTCTCACTCCCCTGGTTTCTCCTTCCCCTTCCTCTAGTTCTCCTTCTGTTTCTCCCTCTCTCACGATTTTTCTTTCCCTTCCCCTTATCCTACATCAAATTTGGTATTAGAGACTAATCCCGTACAATTAAACACCATTAGTGTCATCGCCAACTCTTTCGGTCCACGGCCTTCCACCCCGTCACCATCTCTAGCAATAGTCTCATCCTCGTGACACACCGCCGCAAATAGTTTAGTCCCTCTTCTAGCAAGCGAGGTCTCGGCAGTTTTGCCACCTCCTCGTATTGTAAAAAAAAAGTGTGATTTTGCGAGAGCACCGTCTCTGTCAATGAGAGAAAAAATTGTGTAGAAAAAAAAAGAGAGAACAAAAAGGCAAAAAGCACGATGTAGCCACTGCAGTTGAACGAAGCAGCCGCATCCAGAGGCCGGAGAGCCATACTCATTGAAGCCATCCCCCATGCCGTCGCTGACCACCACGACTACCACCACTCCAGTCACTGCCAAGTCAAAACATACCCAAACGACCATCCAAACCATCCGAAGCCCTAATCGCCCACTCACCCTAAAACCAAATTGACCACCACCCAACGCCTTAAACCCCAATCGACCACCACCCAGTGATTAGACTCCACCGCCATCAAAGAAACAAACTCTACCCACACGCTCAAGCTGAGACTAACCCAAACCCTAGCGGCCACATCACTCCGTCAGAGAGACAACAAAAAAACAAAAAAGGAGTAGAGAGAGAAGCCCGAATCGGGGTGTGTCGAGTCTTCTTCGTCAACCTCTACCTTCCACCTTGTCATCTGCGCTTCATCATCTTCACCCTCATCTTCATGTCCTTCGTTTGCATTCGTCGTCGCCGTCGCCCAACCAAGCAAGTGTCGCCGTTGCCGCCTGAAAGGGAGGGTGCGTGCTGAGTAGCCACGTCCCTTCTCTCTCTCCGCATCTATGGGCTTGAAGCCCTTGTTATAAACAAAAAAAATGAAAAAACAAAGAAAAACAAAAACAAAAGAAAAAAAGGGAGAGGCGAAACCCAAAGGCAAAAAAAAAAACAAGAAAAAAAAGGAAAAATTAGAACGAAAAAAAAAAGAAGACAAACCCTAGACAGTAGAAGATTCTCATCGCAAGGTAGTATCATACAAGCGGGTCAGATCATCTCCAGGTGCGTTCGTTCCGTTTTATTTTGGGTAACATATGTTTGTTTATCTTTAATGGTATTTAGTTTTATTTGTGTGTATTTTTTTACTGTTAATAAAAAAATACAGATATACACAAAAAATATTCCTTTTACATCTCATAACTACCTTCATAGTAGTTACAATCGTATTGCGATTGATTTTTATTTTATTATTTTAATAGATCAGCAATACTTGTTTGTATAATTTGAACTATACGAAATCTACCAAACAAAAGAAATTACCTTGGATTGTTTTAATTATTTATTGATCTCAATTTCGTTAGTCGTGTTAGTGTTGCATGCACTTGCGAAGTGATCATATTATTTCTCATAACACCTCTGACCTAATCATGGATTCTAACTAATTTAAAACTCTGAGTCAACAATTAGCTCAATTAGTTTTTCACCAACAATAATTGTAAGACCATATGATGGCCATTCAAACTGACTTGGCTACTATTCGTTAAACAAATTTGGATCTCGCAAATCGAGCTGCCACTTCAGAAATAGGGACTCACTCATCGGATATTGACAGCTCTAACGCATCCCATAATAAGAATCATCGATGAAGATAAGATAGTCGAGCCCCTTGTAGATGCAATTACATACTTTAACACTATGATCAAGAGCGGGATTCAGATGACCAACTCTTTAAAAATATCAAACTGGATGCCCCTACTTTTGATGGCTGCTTGGACCTTCGAGTTTTGACTCAATGGGTTTAAGATATAGATCATTTCTTTGAATGGTATGGATTGCCAGAAGATAAGAGAGTTCAGTTCAAATTGACAAAAAATTCCCAATTATTTTGAAAAAGTGTTGAGTACTTCCTTGTTAGGCATCAGGCAGCCCCTGTCAGGAGTTGGGATGAAATTAAACGGCGTCTTCAAGATAAATATTTACCCCGCTCATACAGTAGCAACTTACTTGACTAATGGAATGCCCTTTGGTAGAATAATCGGTTCGTAACTTAGTATGACTCAATTCATTGATTTTCAGATGAGATGTCATATCATTGAGGATGGGGCCACGATGTTGAGTAGGTTCTTGTAAGGACTACATGAAGATCTTAGGAGAGAACTTGTCCTCTGGGGAGTTACGACTTTGGACCATGCATATAATTTGGTCTGAGACTTGAATTAATTGCTAGGATACCGTATCATCAATTCACATTGGATACTCCCACTACCAATTCCAAGTCTGTCTTAGGTCCCCCTCCGTCCTCTAATTCCCCTGCAAAGGAGGCCCGGGGAAAGGGTGTTGAAATTCTGAGAAAAAATTCTCAATTGTAATGCTTCAATTGTAAAGGTTTTGGACATATTTTTTTAAAATGTCCAAGTAAAGCCTTATTTATTGATGAGTAAGACAAAATAAACAAGGAACCCCTTGAAGAGTAATGGTATGGACTCATTTGTGGGTTGCATCAACACTACTTCCTTTAGCCTCGACTCTCGTTCTTCCTTCCCTAATAAGCTATTTCTGGGCGTTAGACGATGCACCTTGACATAATTCAAAGAGGCTGATGATTGGCGTTGTCACGCTATTGTTCATATTTACATCAAAGTGAATAATTAGGCTTGCAAGGTTATCGTGGATAGCGATAGTTGTATCAATACGGTCTTCGCTAACACTATTTCTCATTTGGGGTTAAAGCAGTCCCACACCATAATCCATACAGCGTCTCTTAGATTGGCACATCTTCTATATCCGTTAAAGAATGTTGTCTTGTACCTATTCAATTTTTAGAGTACAAAGATCACATTTAGTATGACGCTATACCAATGAATGTGGGTCATGCCATTTTTAAGCGCTCTTGGCTCTACGATTTGAATGTGACAATTCAAGGTCGTTCTAATTCTTACTC
>JAOVVI020003920.1:0-18347 GCA_028571085.2 Nepenthes alata | reverse complement strand
TCTAATGTTGACTAAAGTTTGTGAATATCAAATCAAGTCTCAAAGATCCAAAATTAGATACAAATAAAACGTATCAAAAATCCAAAACATGTATACATCAGAGAACTAAAGATCAAAAGACTGACTTTGAGAAAAAATTACACGTACTTCTAGTAACCTTAGGCCATAAGCTACTATTTAGATCCATAGGCGGGCCGTCTATATATTCTTCCCTATAGACAGGAACAAACGTCACTTTCTTTTGCTACCCAAGGATGATAGGTGCAATTCTCAAGTTTGTCTAAATATATTAAAACATTCGAATATATTAGTTCTATTCAAATTTTTACGATGGTTATCATGAAAACACAAACCAGAGAGGGTCTCCATATCACAACTCCAAAACTTTTTTATCAAGCAAAACAGGTCAAAACTTTCACTCGGAAAAGTCAAATACAAATCTTTCCACTTGGGAGAGGTACACATCAAATCGAATAACAAAGATAAAGCCCTACCCGAAACACATTGCATGGATACCACATGCATAACCCATATGCACATTTTCATGACTTTTCCATTTCAAATACTTGTATACATGAACATAACATCTCAAAATACATACCCATTTCCACAAAATAAGCAAAAGTCCTTAAATAATAACAAAATGAAAGTAAAATCCCAAACCAACCGGTAAAAGTGACATGCATACACGAGGAAATTAAATAGGGTAAGTAAAATAACATGCATATACATTAAATCCACAAAATGTAGATAAAACTAGATGGAACTGAAAGCAAACCAACAATAAGGTGTAAGGATACTTACCTCAACCTCAAATGTAACAAATTTGACGAAAGGACGCATCGAAATCCTCCTTCCCTATTTCTCTCTTCCTTCCCTACCTCTTTCTCTCTCCTTCACCTTCTTTCCACACAAAATCGCCAAAACAGTGTGCATTCTCCCTTATATAATTGAATCGGCACACAAGCACTGCTCAAACGCACGTCAGGCGCCGGGCCAAACCCCTAGCGCATACGAGCGCCACCTTGGGCGCCCCTCGAGTGCAGACACACTGGAATTAGTCCTTAAACACGGCCCACTCTACCAAATGTGCACGAGCGTGCGTCAGGCGTGCCCCAGGCATTGAAACTGCTTCCTTCCTCCAATTATCCTTCAAATTCACATAACACAATTTATTCCAATATACCCAAAATATACTGATAATACCAAATTAAATTGGACGGGTTCCGGGCATTACAAGATCATTGATTAGGATCTAAGGGCTACTCATGTCTTGCCTTGGAATTCCACTAACAGATGTTGATGCTTAAACTGGGCCTTATTAAGCTTCAATCAGTCAACTAAATGTGCAGAAATTTTGCAAAGGGATCCAACTGTTGCATATCTTGTTCATGGTTTTGAGCTGATTCTGCCACTGATTGTTGCAGAAGGATGCTAGAAATGTGCTATCAATGTATAAAGCTTTGGTTGGCAGCGTTTGGTAGTACAGCTTTGGATATGTTGGACTGGCCACTTGTTGTTCACTTTGGATGGCTGAATTCCAGGGTTTTGTGTTAGTTTTGTTTTAATTTAATTTTGAGCTTGGGATATATCCTAGCTAGTGTGGCTCCATTCTGAGGTCCCGTGGTATGCCTTAAACCAAAGGATGAAGCAATGCTTCCACATATTCTTATTATTTTCATTTTCATATTAACGTTAGTTGCTTATCAAAAAACAATTATAAATAAAAAAGTAGGACTTGGAATATTTGTCATCAATGATACGCTACTCCATCAAGCAAGATAATCACTGCAACATTCTTCAAGGGCTAGCTTCTCAAAATGAAGAAACATTATTTTCTTCATTTTGAGAGTGGAAATATAAATGGAGCAAAATGGGGGATGGCTGTAAAGCAAATGTGTTATTTACCATCTTATAACATTATCCGATGTTAGCACTGAAAATGGAAAAGATAATTGCTGGCTTTTTAATTGCACAGGCAATAGAAGATAAACTCGAATATAACACGACTTACCAGTTATGACAACATCTTTGAGATTTTGACCGTGAATCAAGCTGCCAAACCGAGGTCCAGGATGCTCCCTGCCATACCCATATGATGGCAATGGAGGCATCAGAGGCCAGTACTTCTCATCCTGTTTAATTCCAGATAGGACAGATTCACAAAAAGCAATGGCTCAAACTGAAATTCAAGATAAATCTGAGCCTAGGAACTGATGCTGTTTTAGAATGTAATCAAAATGTCAAACATCATTCCACAATTAGCATGCACCCATTTGTTTGTAATGAGATTTCTGATAAATAAATTACATTGATGAAAATAACACTGCAACTATTGGTGTGTGTAAGATTACCAAAACTTTTCTTCCCTTTTGATAAGTGATACAAACAGGGTTGTGCATACCAGTGTTTTGATGACAGAAAATAGTATCTGAAAGTAGAATAACTTCAAAATAGGGTTGCAATTGTAAACAAACTACATAATGATGTCGGCCATAATAGCATATCATTCATACCCCAATCCTGGCCTAGTTCATCAACATATCTCCAATCCTAGCATTCATCTGATTAAGATCTCACCTTCTAATTTTGGTTAATGATCCCCAACCGTCTTTATAAAAACAATGTTTGATTCTTGTCCAACAGCTGTGATTAGTGCTTCACAGCATTTGCTTACCCACCCCCCCCTGCGGAGGTGCTTACCAGCATTATAGCATATGTCTACAACTAATAAACCTGGTTCATGCCTCCAAGCACCTCATTCTTCCTTCAGAATTGATATTTTTTACAGGAACACATGATTCTTCCTTCAGATTAATATTGTAGATATTTTTTTCCAAAAAAATCAATTGCTTCTAAAGCACAGCTGAATAGCATATGCTTGATTTTACTTAAAATAATTACTTACTAGTCAAACAAAAAGTAGTTTTGAAAGGGAAAAAGGTAGTTTATTACAGTTCTAAGCAATGCCAAACATGGGGCAAGTCTCTGCCCACTCTCCATATCCCTTTTCTTTTTCTATTTCTTTTGGGAGGGGGGAGAGGATTCTCTCAATCTCTCCGATGACCAAATGTTAAAAAACTTAACGTGTCATTAAGTGAAAATATAATAACTTACAATGTTAATAGCAACAAAAGAAATCAATTAATATAACTTATCATTTCATTAAAGAAGAATGGAGGTCAGGACTTTAATTTTCAACACAAGTATTCTGCTCTCCACCTTTCCAGCAGCCGAAGTGACTTCACAGGTAAGACGGTGAGGGGGAGCTTATAGGGATTGAACCCAAGCATTGGCCTAGGAAAGACAATACACTACTACCATGCCAATCTAATTCCCCATCAACTTAGGATTCAATCCTCCGTGCCACAATAAAATAAGGAAAAAATACCATTTGGTTTCCTTAAAGGAAGAGGTTGACAACATGGAACAAAGAACATATAAGACACCTTCGCATTGTCCTGCAGCTAAAAGTGAATAAGGACCCGTGTAAGTCAACAAGTTGTTGGTCAAATGGACTGGTCTATTGGAAATTGATCAATTGTAATGCAAATATTGAACTTTATCAAGTGGAAATAAGTAGCACTTGGTTGTATTTAATAACTGAGATTTTAAATGCGGTGCAGAGGTGCTAATTTTTGCTCCTTAATTACTTGAAGAATTTAGTAAGTTTAATATTTGTAGGGATTTCGCACCACTACAAATCTCTAGAAAATTGCAATAATATCAATATCTACAAAATGGATGTGTGCTCATACAAGGGATGATAGGCTTATAATGACGGTATATGAGAGAAAATTAGAGCAACACCAGTGGAAAAACAAAATCACCCCTTTCGAGCATAACAAAGCCAATCCCTACTTTTGGTTCTCTTTTTTCTTCTTTTTCTTCTACTATGTATGCATAACAAAACATAGCACTAAACAGCTTTAGTGGGTTTGGTGTCATTTCCTTTCTGTTTTGATATTAATAATAATATTATTATTATTTGTTGTGGATGTCTGCCACAACAAGATTTACGTGTCAACATTTTGCAAGAATACATATGTATGCCCATGAATATGTATATATATCAGTTCTTTTGAAGATGTTTCCTATAAACTCTCCCAGCCACACCCGCATACTGCCATCAATATTGCTGCAGGTAATTAATTCTTAACTTTGATATAAAGAAATAGATTTCCTACCCCATTTTCCTTTTTTGATTTTTGCAGATTTTTTCTACATAGAAATGTAATGAGTTTTTCCTTCTTTCACTGGCCTTTGTTTTCTTAGAGGTGTTAAATGGGTTATGCTGTCCGTGACATGATAGGGCCTGTGACAAACAGTGTTGTGCAGTATAGCATGGCCCACCATTTTGGACTGTGCCAAGCCGTGAGATATGCAGCCCATGGGCCGGCACAGCCCATAGCATGATCAAGTCATGCCACGGCATGCATCAGATCATGCCTGGCACAGTCTTAGTTTTTTTTTTTTTTTAATTTAAACAGTCACATGACCATTGTGGTTTCAAAAGGGAAAAGGGGGGAGCGAGGGCCGAGGGGAAGAAATGGGTGCCCCTTAACTATTAAAAAAGTTAAAAAAATCTATATATACCCCCTCCCCCTCCACACACAACAAACTCTCTCTACTCTCTCTCTACTCTCTTATTAATTTTTATCTATAACTTCTATATTACTATTATTATTTTATAAGCTAATTATTAATTATGGAATATAATTTTTTAAATTTTAATAGTGACGGGATATAAAAAAATATTTCCAATACTCTCATACCGGTTACATGTATTGATAGTGGTTATACCAAAATTACAACTTAATTCTGGTAAAGAAATCACTACTGCCCTTTCTAATTCTAGCCACCCCCTAGAAAACGTTCTAATAATGTATGGCAATTTTTTGAGATTAAATTAATTAATGATCTAGAAATGGCCGTTTGTAAAAAAATATATAAAAAAGATTATACGTGTAAAAGTTCTAAGGGTACAGGATACATGAATAGACATATGAAAAAATATGAAAGACAATGATTAGCTTCAACTTCGATGGGTATAGCCTAAGGTGGATCAATCCAACACAAGTTTGAACCAAGGCCTAAAACTCCAACGGCCCAGACAAAGAAGAAATGAAGCCAATCCAGACAATCAAATAATAACTCCCGGAGGCATTAACTAAAAGACTTAACTGAGCGGTCAATTAACAAAAAAACCGAAGGATAATCACAATCCAATTAATAACTCGATCCAGAAAACAGCTGAAATGATCCCATCATTAATTGCTAGATGATGTCCCCATTAAATTAGGACGGCAATTACATATCAAAAGTAACGCCTCCCTGTAACTGTTCTGAAACAACTCTGGACACGTGCAGCGATTTAAAATGCTGATCAGTCAACCAAAACCCCAAGATATAAATACACCTTCTCCCAAACAGGAGAAGGAGAAGAAAAAGGACACTTAACAATGGAGTGCACCAGAAGGAGCAAAGCCCTTCAAATCCACACTCATCCCCATCTTCTTTCAATTCAAGCATTTATTTCCTCATTATCTTTCCATCAATTAAGAGATATCACTAACTTAAACGTCGAAAGATATACGATAGAGTGAGTTCCGTATTCCTCTTACCTCTAATTCATTCTTTTATGGTGCGTAGGATTCAGATTCAGATATATGAAGATTGGACCCAGTATGATTCAGATATCCAAATCTAACTACACAGCTATCTAATTCATATGTTAAATCTAGATTATTGAAATGCATTATTGGCACTATCTGTGGGAACGTAGTAAAACTATCAGTTCTCATCAACACTTAAAACTAGATCACACCCAATACAAAAAACCGAGCATGGTTAATACCAGGGCCCAATCGAGTTTACCACCCAAGGATATCATCTCTCGTGGCAACGGGCCAAAAGTGGTTAGTCACGGGGATGTCCATCTACCCACAAATGTAAACATCAAAACATGGAAGCCCAAGTCGACTCCATGTCCAAAATACTCAAATCTCTCTAGAATAGATTGGAGGAACATCTGCTGGGGCTCCACCCGCCAAGTGACAAGCCTCCACTTTAGAAGGAAGAGTCGAAGAAAACAAAATCCTTCTAAGGGGAAGACCCCATAGCCCGGAGATTTAGAAGCTCAAGAAGTCTCGATTGAAAGGATCGTGATTCGAGTCGAGGGTCAGCTTAATTTTTAAGCCTGGGAGGAAAGCCCTGAGTGACGAAATCCACACTGCTCCCAAGATGCGGGAAGGCCTTCAGCTAGGGATGAGGCTTCACGCAGTAACCTGCCGAAGAATGCTCCAAGCCGACAGGCATCCCACATATCTGTTAATCACTCAGAGTTTAGAGCATTCCTCAATGCAAAGAGGATTGCATCCACCTCCTAGGCGGAGGAAAGAATCAGAAAAATTGAACAACTGTTCCGAGGAAGCATGGTTGGACATTCGGCCAACTTAGGCATGTCCCCTTTTACAAGGGAGATCAGGACGTATCAGCTCCCTTTCAAGTTCAAAATGCCAACTCTGAAACCTTATGACAGAAATTCTTATCCAAAAACCATTTGGATCATTTCTGCACCCTATTTAGGATTCCAAAGTTTAGATAACCCCGCCTTATGTCTCTGCTTCCCGTTAATCCTAAAAAGGGATGCTCAAATTTGGGTTTATCGTCTAGCACCAAATTCAATTCGATTTTTCTAGGAACTAGCAAATAGGTTCTTGTCAAAGTTTGCCTCCAGCAGAAAGAAGGAAAAATAGCCATGGCACCTTGTTCACATTCAGAAAGATCCAAACAAAAATCTAAAGTGCTTCCTAACACGATTTAACGTATAGGCTCGAGGAATATTGAAACTTACCGGCAAGGTGAAGATAAACTCCATGGCAACTGTACAGTTAGGTGAGTTTTTTAAATATTTGGTTAGGTAAGAGCCCAAAATCTTCCTTGAGGCAAAGACCATAACTCAAGCATATATTGTTGCTAATGAAGCTAACAAGGCAAAATGGCCAGAGTGTACATATAATCATTTGGGATCAACCGGCGAAAAGAATAGGAGTGGCGATATCTCCTCCACCAAAGGTCACAGGAAACAAACAAGAACAGATTTGGCTGCCATAAGGGAGTACAAGCCACTGAACCTCACTCCTTTGAATGATACTCAAACCAATGGTCTGGTGTAAATTCGGAATGAAAAGTTTCTAAAATGGTCAAAGCCGGTGAAGAACCCAGAAGGAGGAGATCAGTCGAAATACTATTTCTACACCGATTTCTAGGTCACAATACTGAAGACTGTCAAACTTTGTAGAAAAAAATTCAGTTCCTCATTCAACAAGGATACCTCAACAAATACTTGAAAAACCCGCAACACACTCCTGGCAACACCAGAAATGATGGGACGGAATAACACAAGCAACCTCAAAACCGGGTGGTAATGGGGGTGGTAAGCATGATATTGGCTAGGCCACCCAAATCTAAAGTTCTTAACCATCTCAAAGAGGCTTCCAACAGCAAGAGACAGAAGTTAGAAATAGAGAATGATATCATTAATTTTAGCGATAATGATATTACTCATGTAATGACTCCCCACTCTAATTTCCTTGTTGTATCCACACTCGTTTTAAATAGTACTATTGATTACCAGTTGAAACGAATCTTAGTTGATAATGAAAATTATTGGAACTTGCTTTATTTTGATACTTTCTTTAAGCTTAGATTTAAAAGTCAAATGAAGCCGACCGAGAGTCCTCTATATGGGCTAAACAATAAACCCATCCCAATCCAGGGAACAATCCAATTGTAAGTTATACTGGGAACATACCCGAAAATAGCTTCTTGAACACTGACATTCTTAGTGGTGGACATACCTTCAGTTTATAATGCGATATTAGGTCAACCTTGCCTAGTGGCTTTAGGGGCGGTAATATCAATACCACATTTAAAAATAAAGTGTATGACCCCATGCAAGGTAGGGAAAATGTTGGGTGACCAAATCATAAGCCGAACCTACTACCTAGCCCAAATAAGCCAATCAGTCTCAAATCAACCGATTGAGAATTTCAACATCCGAGATGAAGCAGCCCTGCAACAAGCCAATTCGACAAATCAACCATGCAAATTCTGCTGGATCCAATTGACCCCAAGAGGCACATACAAGTCAGAAGCTCTCTTCCTGCTTAATAGCAAGAGCAACTGATGGCATTCCTTTGGCAAAAACTCAAATGTGTTTACGTGGACGCCAATAGACATACTAGGAATACCAACTGATGTGATGGTCCACAAGTTGGGCCTAATTCTAGGATACAAATTGGTTTAGCAAAAACGGAGGAACCACTCCATAGAAAAGCTTGTTGCTATGAGAGAAGAAATTAAAAAACTATTCAACGTGCGCTTCATAAGGGAAGTCTAATATTCGAATTGATTATCCAATATTGTGCTCATCAAGAAAAGTAATAGAAAATAGCGGGTGTGTATCGACTTCACCGACATAAATAAGGCATGCTCAAAAGATAGTTTTCCGTTGTCAATAATTGATTTGTTGGTAGATTCAACGTCCGAGCACAAATTACTAAGCTTCATAGATGCTTATTCAAGATACAACCAGATCCGAATGTACTCGAAAGATGATGAATTAACCTCGCTTATGACCTATTAAGGAACATACTATTAGAGGGTCATACCTTTTGGCCTAAAGAACGCAGGTGCGACATGCCAGAGGTTGGTAAATAAGATGTTTAAAACTCAAATGGGATGAAATATGGAGGTGTACATGGACGACATACTCGTCTAAAGCAAACTAACCAACGACCATATCCGGAACCTAGATGAGACTTTTGGAGTACTCCAAACATACCATATAAAATTGAATCCAACAAAGTGAATATTCAGAGTAACCTCCGAAAAGTTCCTTGGTTTATAGTGTCTTATCGAGGAATTGAGGCAAACCCAGATAAAATAAAAACCATTGTGGATATGAATCTTCCTCGAACTGTGAAAGAAGTCCAGATATTAGCCAAAGGACTCACCACACTCTGCCGGTTTCTGGTAAAATCTGTAGAGAAGTATCTTTCCTTCTTTAAGACTTTGAGAGGGATTAAGGCGAATGGTTTCTATTAGACGAAGAGTATTAGTCGGCCTTCCAAAAACTAAAAGAATACCTTACCAACCCTCGACTCCTGTCCTCCCCAAAAAAAGGCAAAGACTTTTATCTATATTTGGCCATATCTAATACAGCATTAAGTTTAGTCCTCATCAGGCAAGAATTTGAAATTTAGTGGCCGGTTTACTAAGTCACCAAAATTCTAACAGATACAGAGACTTGGTATTCCCATGTCGAGAGGGTCGCTTTGGCATTGATCCACTCCGCAAGAAGCTCCTACCATACTTTCAAACATATATGATTGTCGTCCTAACTAACCAATCATTAAAAGAAATTTTAAAAAAACTCAAAGTGACCAGACGTCTAATAAAATGGACCGTAAAATTGGACGAATTTGACATAGAGTTCTAAACATAACTGTCCATAAAAGGCTAGGCCCTCTCAGATTTTATAGTTAATACCGGAGCTATCCACTTCAGGAATAGAAGCAAACAGTAGCAAAAATGGTCGACGAGATTTGCTCTTGTCAGTACAAGCTCAATATAGAGCACAGTCAGTTAGTCAAAATACAACACCAACTAAGCTTCTTCATTATTTACAATAGGACCATACTTTCAACATTACAAGTAACAATTTAGAGTATTAGATTTTGAATTGATAGAAGGCCAATGAGCACAAATTTCCTATGCCCGCATCAATGATACAGGAGCTCTTCGCCCCACTAGCAAGCACAGCATCATCAGAGTTAACCTTCAGGGTCGATGGTCGAGTAGTTAACAAAAAGAGAAGCAGGGTAACACCAAAAATCGTAGAAATATGTATTATTTTCAAAGATTGGTTGGACGTAAAATATCACATAAGAAATTTAACCACTTTTAATTTTAGTAAAGATGATGACTCTAAAAGTAGTAGTAGTAAAAATGTAACTAAAGCTTAAAAATAAATAATTAAGTTATTATTAAATGCATTTTTTCACTTTTTTGAATTATATTATCAAAAATATTAGACAAAATAAAAAAATGATGTATTTTTTTAATATTTTGTATAAGTTTATTTTTAATACCTTTTTTTATTTCTTAATATATGGGCCGTGTCATTCCGGCCCGTGGCACGGCATAGTCCATAGGTTGGCCCAACATAGTGCAGGCCAAGTGCTATGCTATGCAGCGACTTTGAAGTTACGGGCCGTGCTGGCACAATTAGTTTACAAGCAAGCGACCCAAATAAATGGGCTGGAAGGCACAACCCATTTAACAATTCTATTCTTTCTTTCAAAATGTTGCAAAATGGCATCAACAAAATGAAATATGTAATTCATTAAACTGCTGCACAGTTTGGATATCAAAGCCTACAAATTAATAACTTCTGCACAGTTTGGATATCAAAACCTACAAATTAATGCACTCCTGTAACGAATGATTTTATTTTGAAGATCTGGAAATTGCTAGTAAATGCAGGGGTGTCTGGACAGCAATTGAGCATATCGTGTGAGGAATTTTATAAACAACAATTTGTTTACAACACAATGAGTTTAATCACATATCCCCATCAGAGTACCTTCATTCAAGGAAGGAAAGCCTGAGGGGGGACGGGAGGGATATAACAGAGAGCATGTATGGACTCAAGAATTAAAAGCATAGAGCCGAGGGTTACAGAGAAAATTGGCACAGAAAAGACTCAGAGCATGTCAACTGGAGATTTCTGAAATATACAGGATAAATTTAGAAATACGGATAATTGGATGGATGAACAAGAAACATGCCATAACTTGTGTTTATTGTGACCCTGCATGCTGTGCACTAATTTTAAGAAACTTAACATGTTGTGTCAGGGCCATCTCCTGTGTCAGTCTCCATGTTTCGTATGTTTTGATTGCTCAATCATGATCTAAACTAATCCACAAATGGAACGTGAAAACCACATAATCCACTGAATTCCATGTAATGTGTTCCATCATAAACTTTCTCCCGCAGAAGAAATGGCACCTATATCCATAAAGCAACTGTTTGGAGGTACTTGAAAGATATTTTTTATTGGAAAATGAAGTTGCTTCCATTTAAAGATTAAAGTGTTTTCACTTCAAAATGCTACTGTTTAGTACTGCCGTGTTCTAGGTATGGAAAAGCAAATCTACTCTTGTATGAATAATGATTTTTCCCCTACTACATGATACAGCTTTGAACACAAGCATGCTAGTTCAATTCACAGACCAAATCTAAATAGCACAATCCATATTTCCGTAGCCTCTAATCAAATAGGTCGAGTTTATATCAAAACTCCTAAAAATACCAGTGATAACCACTAATGTTACGCTACATGTACAAAAGATTCGCAAGACATTTTTCAAGTAAGGACAGCCCCTTTCTTTTCTTCGCATCCAGTTCTCAGCCCAAAGTATGTCTTGCAATACAATGGCAAAGTGTTATCCGATGTTGATTGGTCCAAAATATGATTAAAATCCAATATAACAACTATGGGTACATAACTAAGCAATTCATAGGAAGTCTGATAGATAGTTGGGCAGCTTTGGGCAGCAAAAGCTCATTAGGATGTATTTGGGATGCATCTTATAGAAACAGAATTACCAACCACTAGTTAATAGTGTTGGGAATTCGGCAAGAATACACCCCACCCGGCGCAGCGGAATAACACCCGAACCCCCCCGTTGGCCATCAGCCACCAAATTGTGAGCACACGAAACACAATAATGTATAACGATTTTTAATATGGAAAACCCTTTTAAACTAAGGGAAAAACCACGGGACAAACTCTGAAAAATCTTCACTATATAAAATTTGGTTATACAAACCCCCAAGACAGAGTACCTGCAACTAACCCGAGACAGAGCAAGAAACTCCCTAATAAAAGCAAGAAAAAACCGCCTTCTCTCTTTTCTCTCTTTTTCTTCTCCCGTTCGTCTCTCACTTACGGTGCTCTCTACTCTCTAATTTTAGAAAGTGACTCTTGGCGAAGAGAAGAAGATCCGCTTACCTCTTCCACACATAATCCTAAAGTGCCTGGTGCGATTTATAATTACGTTCGGTCCAAATCCCGCAAATCGCCCAACTCACCTGCTCTGGATCTTGCAGGAGATTTGTTACACCAAATCACTCACCCGCTCACTTACTCTGGATCATGCAGAGGATTTGTCACACCAACTATCATTTTCCACGCTTTCACCAATTCCCGCGCTTTTGGTAAAATAGGGCCGACTCCATCTACTCTGACGACCTCATCCCAACTCGGCCACACTAGCCTGGCTGCTCCTAGCTGATCTTCAGACTGGTTTCCTCTCAACCGACCAGCCGCCCTAGCCGGTCTCTTCTTCCATCCGGTTGGCCTATCCAGCCGGCCTCTTCCATCCGGACAACTACTTCAGGTATCGGCTGACTCCTTCAACTAGCTGGCCAGCTGGCCTCCTTCAACAGGCTGGCAGCCCAGCCTCATCAGCTCGGCACCGATTACACCTCCGGCCCGTTTCCCGCATGCGCGAAGTGCGCAGGAACACTAATTTTTCAATAACTTTTTATTTATTTAGTTATGGGAGTGATTAAAATCCAACAAATAAGCCACTTTGGAAAGAAAACATGAAGTAGATGTTGGAATCCAGATAGAGAGAGAGAAAGTCAAGCTCACATCAATGCCGAGGATAACAGCATCTTTAGCAAGGAACAAAGTCATGTGGCTTGTCAAATTGAACGGAGCAGTAAGCCAGTTCCCAGCGGGCACATTCAGCTGCGCCCCACCTCTACTCCGGAATTTCGATACGGCCGACACCGCCCGCTCAAAGGCCGCCGTATTATCCGTCGCACCGTCCCCAACTGCGCCAAAATCCGTTATATTGAACTCCACCGGTCGCAGCCTCGGTATCGGCAGCGCCGAAGATCGCCGGAAAATTAACAGCCCTTGGATGATGTTCCGCTGCCACACGAACACCGATGCAAACCCCACGATCCATAGAACTGCGAATAGGGTTTTGTGGTTTGGCAAAAGTGTCGGCACCCACCGTTTCAATTCGAGCCTTTGTTGATGAAGCATTGTGATATAATTGACACAATTTCAGAAAGAAGGGAGATTGAGCAATCAACGTGTATGTTAGGAGACTGGGAGTGATTAATCTTTTGAGGATGGAGAAGGATGAAGGAGAACTATGTGAAGCAGTTACAGGAAGAGAGAAGAAGAAGAAGAAGAATGCGGAGTTGGAGAAAGAGAGTGGCCAATGGGCATTTGGTGTTTGGCAATACTTACAGTATCGTAATGATCAAGAATCGAGTATGGTAGAATTGAAGGAGGGAGTAGTTTGAGTGGGTGAGAAGGGAAGACGACAACTGAACAGAATGTGGGAACGGATGATGACAACTGCGGGTATACTACAGGCGAGGGAGTCGCATCAGCTGTAAAGTGAATGGGAAACAGTGGAGATCTAAATGCCGAAGGTGGGTATAAATTAAATAAAACTAAATATTCATTTTAGAATACTTTTACTTGTGTTGAAAAGACTAATAATGAATCAAACTGGTGTAATTCAGAGATCCATAAGCAAATTTGACATCTCCGTTCATCGTTTACCAAATTAAACCTTTTTTTTTCTTTTTGATAATTAAGTAAATTAAATTAAAAATAAATGTTTATCAAATTAAACCAACCCGCTAAATTGAAAAAAATTGCTTAAATTATAAGTTGGTAGGCTTGTTTGGTTTGAGTAGTTTATCCATTGAAATTCATTAGGTTAATTATCATTTGTTCTATTTATATACAAACTTATAAATAGTAGCTTGAATTACTAGTTGCAGACTATACACTTGAAAAAATGGTTTCATAGCTAATAATAGGATAAGAGAGGCTAAAGAATAAAATTATGATTTAATTTTAAAATATCAAATTTCAACTGTTTTAGAATTGAATATTCTAGGGGTATAAATTGGTATTTTACTTATTTATATGTATATATATTTTCTGGTCTCAAGGATATAATGCTTCACAATAAACCAATGACAGATCCTATGTGAGAAAATGAAATGACAATTTGTACAATCACAATAACCATAATAATTATTAATAAGAGCAAGGCACACTAACATTCTCATGAAAACCCTTTTAACATAAAGTAAAATTACAAGACCATAGAATCATAAAATTTTACAATAAATAATGAGTATGAATATACCAACTATAAATATGTCATTTTGATTCCACTACAACATTGATAAATCAAAATTAGTATAATAAAACTGAAAATTATAAATAAAATATACAAGATAACAAATAGAATAATATATCCAAGGACATTAAAGAACATAATAAGAATCGACGCCCAAATAAATGGTAAGTATTTTCACCTTCATCTCCTCGTTGGTTGCCGAGAAATATATTGTGTGTATAATTAAATGACCTAAATTCAAAATAGGCTATTTATAGCCTGTAATCCTTTTAAGCGGTCGGCTCATAGTCATATTATGAATTTATACCCACTAAAAATTGTCCCAAACGAATGCTAAATTAGCTATCACAAGTATGTTGTGAGGAGGCCTTACATTTCACGTTTGTTTGCATTGATGTCGCACAAAGATCTTGTCTTTACATGTCAGCTAAAGCAGATGTCAACTTCAAAGGTACATCATGTGGACGACTTGCCTCTCAAGTTCGCTCGATTGAATGTCATATGGACATCTCCCGACCACCCATTGTTTCCTAAAATTAGGTAAAAAAATAGTATGTATGTACAATGAATATAAAACTCATAAAAGAGTGACCTATCTCAACAAATTTCTCTTCACAATTTTATAAGAGCCATCACCATCCTGACTATCTCTTGACATAGTTTAAATATTTCTCTTTACAATGCTTTTGTGAACATGTCAAAACCATATCGTCCGTCTTAGTCATGTTCAATGTCAATAATTCTAAATCGAATATATTCTACATCCAATGATATTTTAAATCAATGTGCATAAATCGAAAAAGAAAAAATAAAGTCTTACAAAGATGCATTGTGCTTTGACTATTGCAAAACAACGCATTAAAGTAGATCTCGTGAATGAATTTCTTTATCCAAATCAACTCATTGCTTGTTTTGGTTACTACAATAAACTTGGCTTCGGTGGTAGAAAATATAATATACTTTTGCAACTTGATTGCCATGAATATGATTAAATATCCCAAAGTGGACTTCCTAAAACCAATGTCGTCTGTCATGATGATATCCGTAAAGTTGAACAAAACACACTTATCATTGCCAAAATACTAACATATTTTAGAGGTGCCTCGAATATATCTAAGAATCCATTTCACCCTGGATCAACGTTCATTCCCCTAATTGGAAAGAAACTAGCTCATTACTTATCGTATAAGTTATATCTAGCCTCGTACACATTATGGCATATATCAAACTACCAATCACTGAAGTATAAGGAACCTTACTGATTTCAACATTCTCCTCTTTCATAAAAAAAAATTGTTTTAAACACAAAACTTGAAGTGATTGGCAAGTATAGTCCCAACCGACTTAGAGCTATACAAATTAGAGTGATGAAGAACTTTGTTGATGTAACTTTCGTGGGATATTTATAGCTTCTTTTCCCTTTAGATCATGAAAAATTCTAATATTGTGAATTTCCGTTACTAGTCCCAACTTTTTCATTACAAAAGATTTGTTTAATTGCTTCATAAACTTACTAATCTAAGAATTATTATTTCCAACAATGAACATGTTATCTATATATAATAAAAAGATGACAAAGTCTCCCCTTGAAGAAATTTTACACAAAAACACAATTATCTAAAGTTGTCTCCCCGTAGTGTTACTTGTAATGCCTAATTCTCATTTAATTTATTTTGGCATTATATTTTATTTGAGTATATTAGATGCATTAGAATTAATTATATATTATCAAATTTTAAAATTTTTTGAAACAGTTGGTTGGCGCCCTGAGTGCTGATTACCGAGAACTAGTGCTTGAGGGGTGCTCGAGACTACACTCAAGCATCGTTTGCTGAGAGGGTGGTGCTTGAGGAGCACTTGTGTGGCACTCAAACACCATTTGGGTTATATAAGCAACTTCGGAGCACTGTGCTAGCATTTCACACGAGATAAGGAAGAGAGGAGAGAGAAAGAAGATGAGAGAGGAAGAAAAGAAGTGGTGATTCAGTGTATCATTTTGTCAAGTCTACTTGGTAGGAGGTTAAAATAAGTATCCTTAAACCTTATCTTTGATTTATTTTAATATCTGATAAAATTTGTTTATATTTTGATGGTTTAATGTTCATGTATGCTCTTTTTATTTAGCTTATTTGTTTTCATCATGCATGTATGCTATTTTTACCGATTATTTGGGGGTTTTATTCGAATTTTATAAGTATTTGAAGGTTTTATTATTTTATAAAAAAATAAATAAATATTTAAAACTGTATATTTATATATCAGTATACTTTTATGAAAAAAGTTATGAAAACCTACATAGGTTATGCATTAGTACTCGTATATTGTTGCTTGGGGATCGAGGTCTCTACCTTCATGATACGATTTGTGATGTCATATGTGACCCTCTTCCGATGGGGAGAGCTTTGTTCCCGACGTTATCGATCCCTTTTCTACCAGCAAAGAAAAGCTTTGTTTGTAAGTGACCTACTCTATTTGTATTTTAATGAGAACCATTATAAGGGAATTGAACAAAAACTAATATATCTGAACGTCCTAATATATATATACTAAACTTGAAGATTGCACCTAATACTGCAGGTGACAAAATATAGTGAGTCTATTCCTTATCTATAGGAGATAGTATACATAAATTGCCCTACATAAGGGTTTAAATAGTATATAACTCAAGTTTAAGGTTATCGGGAGTATGTATAAACCTTCCTTAAGTTGATCTCTTAATCTTTGGTTCTCCAATTTCATGCATATTTTGTATTGCTATATTAATTTGTATTTAGACTTGAATTTGAGATTTGTAGGTTTGCCCCCAATTGAGATTTGGTCAATCTCGTATATTTGGATATATAATTTATCCCGAAATATATTTTGATTTATATAATTTTATTCCGACTTTTGTTCGTTCATATGTGATTTCGATCCGGACTTTATTTCATTCAGTATATGTTTTATATAAACTCTGATATGATTTGGAAGGTGTGATTTCGCTCCGAATCACGATATATTATTAGTACATCCCAATGGGACTATATTTTGATTTAAATTATATTTGAGTACGAGATTACCTTCATAACTTTCAATATCAAATTTAAGATTTGTATATTTACCCATTTTGAATGTATTTGTTGACCATCCTTCTAATTTTGATTGTTATTAGTTATTATATGATATTAATACTTGTTAAAATTTTGACTCATATTTTTACTTCTTATCCTTTCATATTAATGGGTACAAGAATTTGGATGTAATTTTATTGTCGTTCTTCTATATTGGTGAGTTAGTTTCATTTTTGGATTCGAAATGTATCAGATGTATATTGGGTATTAAGATTAGCCAGATGTAGACCTCAGTTATGTATTAAGAACAGTTAGATTATTTAGCCATTGGATTATGTTGTTATTGTTGGTTTGTCTCCTCCCTTATAATATTTATGGAACAAGTCATATTTATTATATTGTCCGGATGGTTATCCACTAAGATCCTATGTAGGTTACTTTTTATTATGATTAACATTTTGGGTCATGTGAACATTTATTTTGTCACGCTCGGATTTAAAATTTAGTGATATTTATTATATTATTTTTAGATTTAATTTTTTATGAATTATATTTGTTTAGATTTATTTGGGTCCAGGTTCATGATATTTCTCTTCCATGACGAATTCAAACTTTTTGTACAATTGCCTTAATGCTTCTTTAACGTTGTAATGGCTCTTCTATAAATAGTATACTATGTACTCTTTTTTCTCAATCACAAATCTCTTCGATTGTTCTATATAGATCACCTCTTCGAGTCTCCATAGAAGAATGTCATCCATACATTAAGTTATTCCACCTCTAGATCAAGGCATGCTACCAAACCGAGCACAACACTAATAAAGTACACCTTCATCATAGGAGAAAAGATCTCCTTGAAATTAATACCCTTCCATTGATTAAGACCGATAACAATCAACCTTACTTTGTACTTCAGCTACAAATTTCCACCTTCATACTTCAATTGATAAACCCATTTGTTTTTGGGTGCCTATTTACCCTTGGACAATTTTATCACCTCAAACACATGATTCTCTTATAGTGACAATATCTCATCTAGCAT
>JAOVVI020003919.1:7259-18349 GCA_028571085.2 Nepenthes alata | reverse complement strand
ATTAAAAAAGATTTTTCACGTTAACAATCATTGTATATTGTTATATTTTTTATACTCACTAATTTGGTAGCTGACGTGTGACAAGGGGGTTATTTCGATACGTCAGATTGTATATATTCGGATCGAACCCTAACAATTATATCGATAATATAAAAAGACATAAACCACAATTATACAAGATTCACAAAAAACACCACACTCTAGAATTGGTGTGTCCATGTCTATGACTCTATTTCTAGCCTGGCAGCCGTATTCCTCCTCCAACCCATTAACCACCATGTCCATGTCTAGATTGAGAATTATAAAATTTAACAAGGTCATGCATTTAAATCTCGGACTAAACCCACAAAGGGACGACATGAGTTCTTTACACTAAAAAAAAAAAACACTGATCTTGACAAGGGAAATCAAGTGAGCTGTGTGGGGGAGAGGGTGCTGGCTAAACTCCATCTTCACCGCAAGATTTGATGAAGTCATGCATTTGAAATTTGAATAAACTTGAAAAACAGCATTCGGGTTCTTTGGTTAAAAATAAAAACACCAACCTGGGCAAGGCAAAACAGAGTGGGTTGGGGGGTGAAACTCGGCAAATTCTTCAACCACCCACCAGAACCGCCGCCTAGGCGTCAACCCCATCTCAGAGGGCTGAGTATAAGATGCTTGCCCACTACTTAGGCAGCTTATGTGACCCATTTTGACACAAAATGGCCTTTAAATACCTAATTAAAAGGATTTTATTTCTTAAAAGGATAAAAAAAATTATTATCTAAATCTAAGCGGTCTCTTTAATTTTTTAAATTATATTTTAATATTAAGTTATATAATTATGTTACCAAATTGTTAACTATAAGGAGGACACACCATAATAGAAGTGACAATAAAATGTGGCTACATCAAAAAACTAATAATTATTATTATTTGAAGTGATATGGTGATTTCAATATAAAATAAATAAAAAATAGGAGTAAAAATATGATTTCTCTTATTTTTACTTTGTAATAGAGGCGTGTTGCTTAATATGACAAATAATCAATTAACAACAGTCTCATCTTTCTTATTTTTTTTTCCCTAATAATTAACAAACCTCCCTCTACGTCTGTCCATGTTCTCAATCATTCTCCATCTGTCTCTCCTACCACCATATCTATATATAGAAACAGGCAAGTTAATCTGCTCCACAATATCCTGCCTTCCAATACTAGAAGAGACCAACAAAAGCACCATATCATAAACTCTTATCAGTCAATATTTTTCCTTTTCAAATAAAGTGATTGATGGATGGCCTTGAGAGCAAGCACCACCACCTCAATGGTTCCATGTTCACCAAAAACCCACTCCTAGACCCTGAGGAGTTCAGGAGGCAAGGCTACATGGTCATAGACTTCCTCGCTGATTATTATCGGAACGTCGAGAAGTACCCAGTACGGAGCCGGGTCAAACCGGGTTACCTCCGGGAGAGGCTGCCGGAATCCGCCCCCTCAGACCCCGAACCCATCGAGACAATCCTCGAAGATGTGCAGAAAGAAATCATCCCTGGCCTGACCCACTGGCAGAGCCCGAACCACTTTGCGTACTTCCCTAGCAGCGCTAGCATAGCCGGCATTCTCGGGGAGACGCTTGCAGCGGGGTTCGACGTCGTGGGGTTCAACTGGATGTCGTCGCCTGCGGCCACCGAGTTGGAGACCATTGTCATGGACTGGCTTGCCCAGATGCTTAGCCTACCCAAGTCATTCATGTTCGGTGGTAATGGCGGCGGCGTGCTTCTGGGCACCACCTGCGAAGCCATTTTGACGACCATAGTGGCGGCGAGGGATCGAGTGTTGGATCGAATCGGCAGAGAGAGCATTCATAAGTTGGTTGTTTATGGGTCAGATCAGACTCATTGTTCCTTTCATAAGTCTGCCAAAATAGCTGGGATTCACCCGAACAACATCCGAAAAATCAAAACAACAAAGTCACATGCCTTCGGGCTAAGACCCGAATCGTTTAGGTTAGCCATTGAAGAAGACGTGGAGTTAGGGCTAGTGCCCTTGTACCTTTGTGCCACGGTTGGAACGACATCGACTGCTGCAATCGATCCCCTCGGGCCGCTATGTGATGTCGCCAAGGATTACAGAATTTGGGTTCACATTGATGCTGCCTATGCAGGTAGAAAAATCAAATGGCCTACAATATATATTTTCAATGTATTTTTGGATATATAAATGCAATAATATCTCATGATAACAAGCCGGTGATAATGAAGTTTGACATATCCATATCTTCATGCAGGCAATGCATGCATATGTCCTGAGTTTCGACAGTATATTGACGGGGTGGAGAAGGCCGATTCATTCAGCTTCAACGCTCACAAATGGTTCTTCACAACCCTAGATTGCTGCTGCCTTTGGGTGAAGGACCCTAATGCTCTGGTGAAAGCGCTTTCAACGAGCCCAGAGTACTTGAGGAACAAGCCTACCGATTCAAACCAGGTGGTGGACTACAAAGACTGGCAGATAGCCCTAAGCCGGAGGTTCCGAGCGCTCAAGCTATGGCTCGTGCTCCGGAGCTACGGCGCCAGCAACATCAGGAACTTCATAAGAAAGCACGTCGACATGGCCGTGCTTTTCCAAGGGCTGGTGGCCAAGGACGAGCGGTTCGAAATCGTGGTGCCGAGATTCTTCGCCGTCGTCTGCTTCAGGGTCTCGCCGGCTGCGATACTCAAGCAGCTCTACGGTAGCTGTCACCAGCATTGTCCCAAATCCGTCGGTGATGACAGCGTCAACGACGTGAACCAGGAGCTCCTTGAGTCCATCAACGCCGGCGGCCGCATGTACATGACCCACTCGGTGGTCGACGGCGCGTTCGTCATCCGATTCGCCGTCGGGGCCAGTTTGACTGAGCGAAGGCACGTGATCAACGCCTGGTTGATTGTACAGGAGCATGCACATGCAATACTAGGGCGGAAGAATTGCCCGTGCAGCAGTGCTCCATGTGAGCGGGAAGCTTCTTCTGTATCGTCGAGCTTACCGATTCATTCAATCCTTAACGTAATTGGTCCCTGTTAATTCATCAAATGTCAAAACATAGATTAAACTTGTTCATGGTAATCAATCTTTGAATGGTTTTTTTGGTTAATTTCTACTTTATTGATATTAAATAAATGTCATTTCTCATTTTTCCAGTCCATTAAGTTTTGGCCATTGACAATACCGTTGAATTTTCTATTGATTTAAGGGGAGAACGAGGGTTTTTTTTTTTAATTTCTGTAATTTTTGTATTAACTGATTGGTGTTTCACCTTGTTAAATTAAAGAATCAAATCTTAAAATATAAAATTATTATATAGTTTTTATACATAATCTTATGTTTTCTTTTTATTATTTAATGCATGTTAATAATTCATATCCAAGAATCAATAGGCGAGTCAAATTTTCTCAAAAAAAAAAAAATTTATTATTATTTTTCTCAGAGCGTTCAAAAATAAAATAAAAATGTACTATCAACATATTAAAATAATTATAGAACTTTATAAGGTTAAAATTATTACAGATTATTGAATCATCATATTATTTTACAAATAATGGTGTAAAATTAATAATAAATCAGTCACTTTTAATTATACTAATATTTTTTTGAATTACAGGAGGTCCATTCTCTCTATTTTTCTCTTCACAATTATATTGGAGTGTAGACTTTGCCTTTCTTATCTCCAAACCAGAAAAATGCAGAGAAAATAACAACCCATAAAACTATATGGGATAATGTGTGTGTGTGTGCACACAAAAATTGTCTTATGAGATAGAAATTAGCTACTAAATACATGACGGGTTGCCTTTACTTTTGTAGAACACTGAGAGAATTAATTTTTTAATTACTTAAATGTTATATTTTATATAAAAAATTAAACTTATTAAAAAAATTATATTTCCTAAAAATATGAATAAATTGTCTTAAATTATAATATTTAATCATTTTAACTACTTATTAATATAGGACTTGTTATTTGAGCCAATTCTAATAACACGCACTCCCAACAAATAATTTTCATTCAAATGCCATGCAGAGTATTCGAAAATAATATCTTATTTAATATAACAATTTTATTTTTAAATTATTATTTGTAATAAATGAAAATAATTGTTGAACCTTATTAAATATCTCTGCAACACCGGTTAAACACTTAAAATGACCCTTTAATTTATTAGTACTACTACATAATATGTTAGTCCTTTCGTATGACTGGTCATAAAGGGGTGAAACCTCTGGAAAATTCTCAATGTCTCATTAAATTCTTTCCCACAAGGTAATCTATAAAGCATAAAAACAATATTTATGATACATCCCAAAATCTGAGTTATTATGAGGATTTGGAACCCTCTCAAACTTTTATGGTGGGTTAAATACAAGCAGATCTGACCTCTGTCTTAAATAATCTAAGATCTTATTTAATATAACGAACATATAAGATGGCAGATGATTGACGAAACTCACTCTTTAATTTATTTTTCGATACTTAAATTAGAGATATTTCTAAAAGAAGAGAAAGACGAAGGATGTAATGTGTACTAATATACGGGTGAATAGAATAGAGTGATGGTGGAGGTTTTCTGTGATATTTCGTTTCCAAATTATGATAATTAAGAGATAATTAAAATAATAATATTCAAATGTTGGACTTGAAAATGTAGAAACTTATGATCGGAAGCAATATGGAGAGAATGGGCTTGGCGCTACCAAAGTGCAGGCTGGCAAAATCGATCGCCCGAGAAGCGCCCGAAACGCAAAATCCAGAACACCCAGCACCTGATGACCGCTCGAGCGGTGATCGAGGCGAGGGGTTGGCAGATTTATGTGCTTGATGATCCCCCGACTGGCGTGCAAATGCCAGATAGAGTATTTATTTGTGTGAGGGTGTCGAGTGCCAATACGGGTATTTATTTATGCGAGGGTTTCTCCTGTGTTATTTTTGGCCATTTCTAATTTCTAGAGAGAGAGGATGACGAACTAGAGAGAGAAAGAGGAGATCGAAGCCCACAAGTCTAAATTCGTCCGAGAGCCAGTTAGAAATGCAATAGATCAGGTTGAGGTAAGTATATTCATACCCTTATTTTTCTTTCTTTCAATTTTTATTCGTTCTCCATGGGATATTATCATTATCATACCCACCAAAATTATGAAAAATATGTAACTCATGATTATTGTCTAAAGTATTTATGGTTTATTGTCTAATTTTTCATCAGATTTGCCCGGTCTGGCTTCACCAAACCCTAACCCACACCTAGCTTGGGTTCTTCCCCTTTTCCTTTGAATTTTTTGCTTAATTGTCATCAAATTATAAATTACCATATCCTAATTATACACATACATTGGTCGAGCGTCTGATCTCACAAGAATCAACCCGTTCGTGACGTCCGAAAGCTCTAAAACGGCATTGGCACTGTTCACACGAGACAAATGAGAAGTTTACATGTTTTCATCCTATCTAATTGTTATAAAATAATATCTAATTGTTTATGTTTAATTGTAAGCCCCAAAATTATATGTTTGTGCTTTGTTTGTAAAGAAAATATGTTTCGGGGACCCCCAAAGTGATAATTGTCAAATGATGGTGAGAAATTCTAATCTTTCCTATCTATTATGATATCCATGCATCTAAACTAACTCATGAAAAGATTTAAATCCAAAGAAAAGATAATAATTGTATTTGTATTCAGAAAAAAACCCTCAATTGGAGATTTTGATCAAATTCTCCTCTCAGTTAGAGATATTATGAATGAATTATGGTAGATCTTTCCTTAAATGAATAAGAAATTATAAAACTAGGATCATAAATTTATGTTATAGAGGTAATACCTCTTGGCGTGCCACTAGCATTACAGTAGAGACTTGAGGATTGCTTCGACCGCGTATTATAGTGGGTAATACTTTTGACAATCCTTAAGATATTATTGTGGAAGGATGAGAACTCCCTCTAGACCGCTAAAGGTTAGAGTAGCATTTTATTCACCTTATATAATCAGATGATAGGTATACCGTTGTGCCACGGGGTGTATCGGCCCATCTACAAGTATGATATGTAGATGGCCCATCTTCTAAGTCAATAATAAGAACTCACGGCCTTATATTATATGGGATATTATGATCATTCTTCATTCTTCTGCACCTTTAGTTAGTAATGCATACTGACCCTGATCTGTAAAGATGAATTATTATATATAAATTATATTTCAAAGAGAAGTAAATTATATTCCAAATCATATTTGATCATGTTCTTATTTATGCGTATCTTTCACGATTATATATCATTATTCTATTTAACCTTACTTATATTGTCTATTGCTTTTAAATATGATGCACTGATTAAGCTGTTAGCCCACTCCTATTTCTTCTTCCCTTTCAGATGTGCACGCTATTATGTTTGATGAGTCCGAGTAGGACATAGATGCTGGGTAGGTAGCTGGACCTGGTGTGATGAGTTTTTAGGACTTAGCTTATAGTTTTTGTATGGGATAAGGAACTTGTATAATTGATTTTAAAACTTACAGTATTATGTATGTAATGAAGATGAATATATAGTTTAGTTTCCGTTATATAATTATGGTTGTAGTAGCTTCCACAAGTTTCTTTTATGGCTGTAATTAGTTGCCTACTTGATATCTTTTCTAAATCGGCGTCTTACATTGAGTTATGGCACCAGCGCCACATATTATGAAATCGTGGTTGTTGGGATCCTGTGATGCGCTGTTTTGTGTGTTGTGGTTGTGGAATAGGATTTTGTACAGGTTGTGTATTTGACGGATGACCATTTTATAGACAAAATTCTGTCAAATTTTTGACAGATTATACGATCCGTCACATCTTGGCTTGGGTAGTTACACTCAAAGGGGAGCTGCTAATAAGTGCACTCGCAGGGGAGTGGTTGTGAGAGCAAAAGAGAGAGAGAGAGCTTCCTTTGTGAATTGATGGGTTTGAGAGCAGGGGAAAGCAATTATCTCGGTCTCGGCAATCAAGGGCAAGGATTGTTCTTTCCCTTGAGAATTGATGGTGTTGATTCAATGAATCTCGGGTGCCAAGGGTTAGTGATAGCTTCCCTACGAGGATTCACTGAATTGTCAATACGATAGTGGAAGCCATCAATGGCAATTATCGTTTAGGGGCAATTATATGATCGTGGGCTGAACTGCCCGTACATTCACCAAACTGCCCCGATGGTAGTGGTGGCCGGTCACAACAATTGTCCTTTTGGGGGCACTTTGCAAATCGTGAGCCACTTTTTTGACATATTATTAGGCTGCCTCCACTGCCACGGCTGGTGTCATCTACATGCGTGTTCTACTCAGATCGGAGCATCGACCGCTAAGTTGAAAAGCTCTCTAAGCCATGATTGGCTCGTTCAAAGGAGCGGTCTATTGAGCCTACTTGTCGCGCTTGTTTACCCACCCATTACGGGTTAGACCATGCAGTGGCATCTTTTGGGTTTCACACTACATATGACCCTGTTGGGATTCAAGCTCCCGGATACACCGACGAACAGGCTCTTTTTTAGGCTAACCTGTAAATTTATAGGACCCATCAATTTACTATCTAATTATATATTTGATGGGTACTTATATTCAAGACCCACTTTGAGCCGTGGTGCCACAGAGACCCAGTAGGCTCAAGAGGTCCAAGCGCCAGAGTCAGCCCGTGTAGCACAATGGATTCAAAGTCCACTTAGGCCTGTGAACTCAGGATGGGCTTCGGATGCACCCTGCTTGCAAAATTGACGTGCCAGAGATGTGGTGGCTGACCCGGTCAGACTGTAAGGGATTGATGGCCAGTAGAGCATGCGATCTTAGAGAAGAAATGTTACATCAGGAGGGCGTGCATGCAACCTTTTTGACACGGTAAAAGGGATTTATAGAGTTGGTGGCAGGATCCGTTACACACGTCAACCCCAGGTGGGCTCCTTTCAAAGAAAAACTCAACTACTATAAACGCATTAACTATTTATCAAACAAGGGATCCCAACATTTACTCTTGCTAGCCGTAATAGAGAAAGAAAAGAAAGAGAAAGAGAGGGCTCGTATTGTAAGAGTAACTCCTAAGAGCTTTCATATATTTATCCCTTAGCCTCTTGTACTTGAGTGCACTCTGTAGCCTCCTTCTAACCAAACACAAGATGGTAAAATAAATTCTCAAATCAAAGTTTCGTGGTTTTTTCTTCTCATTTTAGAGAAGGCTTTCAATG
The DNA here is from genome assembly GCA_028571085.2 of Nepenthes alata. Taxonomy (NCBI): domain Eukaryota; kingdom Viridiplantae; phylum Streptophyta; class Magnoliopsida; order Caryophyllales; family Nepenthaceae; genus Nepenthes; species Nepenthes alata. Next base: position 10,138 of record JAOVVI020003919.1, on the reverse strand, counting down.
AAAAAACTCTCAGTTCATCAGTCCTCGTACTCTCTCTCTCATTACTCTTTGCATGAGCAGTACTTGGTGTTGCTGTCAAATCCTCGTCTCTATGAGAGCAAGGATCGGAGGACGCAATATTTGACACCATCTGTGGAAATACAATAAAAAGTCAGCACAACGTATTCCCCAAGAAAGTAAAAAATGGTAAACACCCGAGGACAGATCAGCGCTCTTGTCAGAGAAGCGTGCTTAGGCGGCAATGACACTGCGCCCTACGTCAGAGTAGAGGATCATTCTGATCTTTATGTGTGGCGCTGACGCTGAGAATGGATGATATGTCCAAGGCCGTCCAGAGCCTTTTTTCAAAGATAGATGCATGGATGAAGGAGGCGCCATCCAAGGCCTTTCAAACCCCAACGTCTTAGAAGAGGGGAAAATGGAAGAAACACCCGAAGCCACTCAACATGAGTCCCCTCAGATGTAGGTCGCCTCAAGCGACAGAGCCCCATCGCATCTTCAAGGGCGATTAGGCTCTCGGATATAGGAGGAAAGCCTAGAGAGGTGAAGCACTCGATGTGTTCGCGATGGCCATGAGCATGTTGTTTAAGACGCAGGTCCTCTCGAAGAAGTCCCTCTGAGAACTAGGAGCTGTCCGAGGCAGCAAGCTGCGCAAGACCCCCACGAGTTGAGGACTTACCTCAATGAGAAAAAGATGACAGTATTGCCTCAGGTGGACGAAAAGCTCGATAAGGTATTTCGCCGAGTCTTTGTCGATGCTGACCTCCGTTCACAACAGAGATTAGGACTTGGTCGTTTCCCTCAAAGTTCAAGATCCCAAATCTCGACACTTACGATGGAAGCGTTGATCCTGTGGACCACTTGGATCACTTATGTGAACATTTGAGCCTCCAGGGCTTAGGCGAGATGACAATGTTCCAGTGCTTCCCCTTGACGCTCAATGATGATGCAAGGATCTAGTTTTGTGGGCAATCTGTGGACTCCATCCATTCTTTTAATGAGTTGGCAGAAACTTTCTTCTCCCAATTTGCCTCCAACTGAAGGATCGAGAAGCAACTAAGACACATTGGTCGTATAAAGCAATGAGCTATAGGGAGCTTGAAAAGTTTTCTATACCGCTTCATATTCGAGACCAGGCAGATCGCAAAGCTGACCGATGGAGTCAAACTAACTGCTTTTCTGTCCACATTGGAGGGAGGTAGCTTCTTCAAGCACCTCGTGCACAAGGGTCTGCAGACGTTCAGGTAGGTTGAAAACATAGCAAGAGCTTACATCACCGTCAAAAAAACGAATGTTGCAAAGAGGCCCGTCCTGGTGGAGAGCCTCCCTCCGAGAATAGTGGATGAAAAAAGAAGGCACAAGGATCGACAAGGCTCCTGGGGGCCAGGAAGCACCATAAGTTTGAGCAGAACATCTATAGGGAGTACAGGCCTGTCAACCTTACTCCCTTTAATGACTCGAGTACCAACATCTTAATGTAGATTTGGGATGAAAAGTTTCTGAAATAGCCTAAGGAGTAGAAAAAACCTGAACGTGATGACCAATCTAAATATTGTCACTTTCATCATTGTGGATACCATGGCATCGAGGACTGTAGGATATTACAGAAGAAAATCAAGGAGCTGATTAAGAGAGTTTACCTTAATCACTTTCTGTAAAGACCTGGACAGTCGTCCAGAATAATAGAAGTGGTGAGCCTTACCAGCCAAGAGGTAGAGTGGCCGCGGGGGTGGTCAACATGATCTCCACCCCTGGCCAGAGGTGGTGCTCGGGAGGATCCAGCGGCAAAAAATAAGAAATCTAGGGTAGAATCAGGGATGAGGTCATTAGTTTCTGTAATGAAGATATGACCCATGTAACATCTCCCATTTTGACCCCTTTGTTGTAATAACACTCGTTTCTGACGATAGCTTAGACTACTAGATGAAACGGATATTTATTGATAATAGAAACTCATGCGATATTCTTTATCTCAATACTTTCTTTAAAGTATGGCCTAAAAGAAGTCAGATAATTACAACTGAAGGACCCCTCTATGGGCTAGACAATGAGCCAGTGCCGGTTCAAGGAGTCGTCCAATTTGAGGTCTCATTAGGGATCCATCCGAGGATATCGTAAAAGACCCTTTTCTACCTGGTAGTAGACATACCCTTAGTCTATAACACTATCCTCAGACATCCTTTCCTTACAGTATTTAGAGCCGTGACCTCAATCCCACATTTGAAGATGAAGTTCCCAATGTCATGCGGGATCGAGGAGGTAATTAGAGACCAAGCTGCCGGACGAACGTGCTATCTGTCCCAGATCACCCAGACGCCACTTTCTCATCCCGTCAAAGACTTGGACTTCCGTGTTGAGGTGACGTTGCAATAGGCGAATCTAGAGAAGCTATCGATCGAGTCCTTCTGAATCTCAGAGATCTAGAAAAGACCATCCAGATAGGAAGTTATCTACCACAAGCTTTTTGAGACCAACTTATTAGCTTCCTACAGGAGAACGCGGACGTTTTTGCTTGGACACCAACCAACATGCCAGTGATACCAACTAGAGTAATAGTCTACAAGTTGAGTCTAAATTTTAATCGTAAATTTGTTCGATAGAAAAGGAGAAATTACACAGTAGAAAAGTTGGTGGCTATCCGGGAAGAGGTGAAGAAGCACTTGCACACTGGGTTCATCCGGGATGTACAGTACCCCAACTGGCTGTTCAGCATGGCCATGGTAAAAAAAGTAACAGAAAGTGGAGGATGTGTGTAGATTTTACGGATGTCAACAAAGCATGCCCAAAAGACAACTTTTCCTTGTCGAGGATCAATTCCCTTGTAGACTAAACATCTAGACATAAACTTTTGAGTTTCATAGACTCGTACTCGGGCTAAA
>JAOVVI020003918.1:0-18349 GCA_028571085.2 Nepenthes alata | reverse complement strand
CCGAGCGCTAATTCCTCGGGCTTCTTGGGTCAAATACTTACCCGTTGGATTGAGGACCCTGGGTACTGGACCCAACATATTCATAACAGAGATTAATATTTATCATCATTATTAAATAAAAATTCATCTTCTTCAAGTTCCTTAACTCAGGCTTGAATGGCTTAAACATCTTTATATCTCTCTCTAAATTAAAATCTTCATTATTTACAAACTCCAATAGAGTAATAGTAAAGACACAATTCAAAATTAATACTATTTCTTAATTAAGTCTGATGTAAAGTCTTATTAACTCAAAAAAATTTTTACTGCAGAAAACTTCAACAAATAATCATTTTCAATTGCAATTTCACTATTCTCAATATAATTACCATCTATTATTCTAATCAGTAATTCATTACTTTCATTAATCCAAATTTTATAAACACCAAGTTATTATTAAAAGTAACAATTCAATATTTCAGGAAAATTTTAAGGCACTCAGAGCGCACACCTTAAACTTCAAAAAAGGCACACTTATTAGAATGAGCATTACACAAGTTGAGAACCCAAGCTTTGAAACCTGAACCTAGGAGCACCTTTAACAATATAGAAGTCCATTCAGAGAATTTGAAAATTTACTAACATTGTGAGAAGATCACGTCCTAGAATCGCACATTTGCACTGAATTTATCAATCTCCTCTTTAAGCACATTGATCATCTAACGTGTTGTAAATACATACCACAAACAAGACTGCTGTTATGGTCCTCCAGCAGGAACATAACAGCTGTCCACAGACAATGCATTTTGAACATAGCAACAATAACGGAATGCAAAGCCATCCAGCACCTCTATCGTCACAATCAATGTTGGAACTCAGAAAGACCATTGATACAACAAACAGCCTCCAGTGGCCCAAACCAGAACTCATGGAACGACAATTTTCTACTTTCCAGAAGAATAGATCTTGTAACACAAAGCTTACGCTAATACATTTTTTAATTCATAATAACAATGTTGAAATGATGGAAGTAAAAAAATGGTCACAAGGAGAACAAGACATCCTCCTAAGAGGCTTCGTAAGGCATAAAAGGAAACAGAAAAGAATGTGCAAATACTGCAAGAGCTTGACTTAGTATACCAATAATCTATTAATGCAGAAACAGAATTATTGCATAAGCATATACCAACATATGAAGAACATCATACCAGAAATGAAGCAACTGGTTGTTCAGAATATAGGCATTTTGATTCATCCAAATGCAGCATAACACACGTGATAAAAGTATCCTCTTAATTGAAAGTTCCAAAGCTACACACAAAATTCAACCATAATACCCACCATAATACCCAAAAAATTAACATCCTCCTCAAAGCCCCCAGAATCTTCTGAACTGAATGTTCCAAAGTTTGTGAAGAACCTAGTTTTCTCCTAGTACAATCAAAAACTCCAAAGAGGACAACAAGTGTTTTAACAAGTAACATAAAACGATTATTATATCCTTCTCAATGGTTTTTTTAAGGGAGGTTTGAAGGCTCCAAAAAAACTCAAAGAAAAAGGCACTGTTGGTGCAGCAGCAGCCAAAATTTGGGGTTTATCAGGACCAATGCTTCAAACTTCCAGAGCACAATGGGATAGAGGTCAGAAAGAAAAATGAAAACCAAACAAACTGGTTAACCCATCAGCAATGAATGGCAAAAAATAATCCTAGCTTAACTCTCAAGAAGATAAATAGCAAAATTAAGCTTCAGAAGGAGAAGGTTAAAGCTTATAGTATTAAAATTACATAAACAATATTCAATCAGCCATATTCCTTTGTTTTTTTTTTTTAATTTCATATGAAAAATGTTCAGTTTTGCATCTTTACTAATAAAAAGAAAGGAATCTCCGCCCCTTTTTGCAGGAAGAAAGGAAGGGGCGTGGGCAAGAGAAGGAATAGCACCATCTCATACCTGCATGTTTCCAATTAAAAGTGCGAAAAGAATAAGCCCAAATATGGCCAGTGCAATGGAAAATATGACCTCTCCTGGATATGTACTGGTTTGAAGTCCCTGCCCTAGTGTGCTGAAACAAGCAAAGAGGATGCAATTAACAGCATACCACAACTTAATTCTTGATAAATTTTGAACTGTTAACTATTGACTTGACTATGAATTAATGAACAGCTCTTAGATTTGCATCTCAATTTATATTTACGTAGAGACATAAGAACTTTGAGGGAGAACTAAAATTTCATTGGACTACAAGTTTAATATCTGGCAGATTTTAGCAGGAATTCACAGGTAACTGGTGTGGCTATGTCTTGTACAGCAGGTGAACAGTCACATGCATAACCTACAAAGATCGTTGAAGATGAATACAAAGATGGCAAGATAGATGGAAAGATGGAAAATGCATAAGTTGAAACTATGCTACTTGAGCTAATGTATGTATCATAGATGTAAATATCGTTCGATATGTATTGATATTGGTATCTCAATACCAATATTTCCCAATATCAAAACAGTAGCATGATATGTTGCCGTATAGGGGATATATCGTGATATATTGCTATATCGGCATTATATTACGATATATTAACTAATATTCAAAATATCAACCAATATACAAGATATTTGGCCAATATATGGCTGATACAGCCATGTAAGTTCATGATTTTTAGAATTTTTTTTTTTTATTATGTTGTTGTGTTGATAATATATCACAGTATATTTCAATATCAATAATATGTTATGATACATCAGCTGATATTTAAAATATTGGCCAATATCTACTGATAAGAATCAGTCACCTTATGATGCTTAGAAATTTTCTTCATCCGATTCCGACAATGAGACATATTGTCTGATATCGATTAATCGTGACCAATACTGATAGACGTATATAATTTTACTAGTATCTATTTATATGCACAGCCGTTGAAAGAGTATTCATAATATACATATCAGCATAGTTTTACTTATTATACTAGAAAGAGAGAAAGCATGCCTACTTGATCAAAAGCAAAGCTGTCAATAACCTACTATACAACTAGGAGACACAGGAGGATTTGTTTTCCCTTTTATAAGAGAATTTTATTCCTCACTTCTAATCATCAAAATTGAGAGAGTATCATCACGGGAACATGAAGAGATCACAGACCTACAGCATAACTATGGCATCCCCCCTGCAAGACAAAGTTACAGATGGCCATGCTGAAATTCTAGACTTTAGCCAGTTATTCTATTCTATAATTATTAAGCATAAGAAATTGACCAGGAGAGGAGCATGTAGCACAAGTATAACTATTTAGATCAATCAACTCTATGATTTGAGCATTTTTTCTTTTTAATTTTTGGTCTGCATTATAAAGCCTTAAATTAAATGACAGGCAGACAGCTAACAACAACAAACGACAACTGGACCTCAGCACTTCTTCAAACTCTGAATTCATCAAGTTAACTTACTTAAGAAAACCAATCAGATTAGTAATGCATGTTAATAAGTCAAATGATATATAAGTACAAAGCAACTAAAATAAGCGATGAATCACATCAAGAAGTCATATAGGTAGTTATCAGGTTCGTTGTCCGAACCGTACACTATGAGTAGCCTGTATACAGTGCGTAAACAAGTGTTATTTTACATAAGATATTATCATTAGAATAACATTTGATACACAATACACCAGTACAAGGTACACAAGGAGTTTGGAAATTCTGGTAACTATGTTCATATTACACAGACGGCCCTTATTATAGATCATAGCACTAGTCTCCACTATCAAAAACAAAAGGCTATGAAGCTCAAATGTGAATTACATGATCCTATAAAAGCATGAATCAAAATAGCAATATGGTATCAGTTATAACGATATCAATATTGGCCATATTGAGCAGCGCATGTTGGTATCAGATGTCATGAACTCATATAGGCTTCACAAATATATCCTCCTAAGTAATTAAAAAAGTACCTCAACTTTTTAACTATGCTTACTTTATACCTCTAAAAAACATATGAATTTAAGTTTCTTAGAAAATTTTAACATACTTAAGACGTGATTTTGGCTTCCAAAAAAATTTAAAAAAATGCCGACCAATATCAGTCCTATCGTCCAATATTTGAAATACCGGTTGATATTTTATTCCATGCAGAAGGGTTTTTTTTTTTTTCATTTAATCACCTACTTTTTCCATGTCTTTCGCATAACACAAGCTTGTGTTTTTGTTTTTTCTTAGGTTACCACCTATAATGAGTGTTTCCTCTAATTAGCCACATACGACCCATTTTTATCCCATTCTAAAGTGAAATTAGCAATTCTTAACTACCTCTTTGGCATCTATTTCCACCAACTTAGAGACAATATGGACATTTTAGTCATTTAATGAAGGAAATTAAAGGAACTTGGCTGCCAAAAAATACCAATGGAAGTGGTAAAAAATGAATATAAATCATAGATGGTTAAGTGAAAGGCAAAATAAAAGTGATGGCCATGTTAAAAACATGGAAAACAATATAGTCGGTTAATTGCAGCAAAAAAAACCTTCATTAAGATGTTGAAGGGGGAATAAGATTTATAAATGAATGAATCAATTATCCCATCCCTTCTGAATTTGCTCCAGAATGATTAACTCACAGCTCTATGCTTGAATCTTAAATTATTTATTCAGACTTCACTTCCATGAATTCTTCATACATCTGTATGAAAATTTCTTTTCATAGTGACAAATGTTGTAATGAAACTAAAAAAGCAAAGTGTTACATTAAAATTGTACTTAGGAAAAAGGAAACAAACACTCAAATTAGACTATGGTCCATATCTCCTAATCCAATGACTAAACTTATAGAACCCATATAGAGCCATGAGAATCTAAGACAAAATTATTGTGCAACAGTAAAAGGCAACAGTATTATATGAAAAATGTAATAGTAAAAATAAAAAGGACACAAAAACGCAGACAGGATATGGCCACATCCTAATCCACTGACTATTCCTATAGAAGCCTTACAGAGACATGAGAATCTAAGACAGAATTGGTGTGCAATGCGATTACCCCACAGGTGGGAAATCAAAGACGGCCCGTCATATGGGCAATATTTTGTCTAACACTGCCACGAAATGTGGCCTATTTTTCCATGAACAATGTGGAAGTATCTGTGAAAGCATTACCCCTTATGTGCTCCATATATCCAATTAATGTCAATCATAGAATGCTGTGTTGTCATTGATGATCCTTTAAAGTACGCAAGACAATGATGACTACCATGGAGATTAGAGAAGTATTGATGATGGCTTTGATGACAAGGATATGAACCATGTATCTATGGTCAATGCCTCGTTATTACACCTAGAAACTACACATCAGCCTTAACTCTTTTAACTGCACTTACATCTACATGCACTTACATCTACATATGGAGGAATGTACAAGAGAGTTAATATCCACCAAAAACACTTGACAGTGATACTAAAATCTGCCAGGACAGCAGTGCACTATTTTTGAGGTGTTTCAGATTTGGAGTGTCTGGGCTTTTATTAAACAACCGAGGGTTCTTGGTAAAAAGAGTGTGACCAGATTATTTACACCATCTGCACTCTTTTGAATATAGTGAAATCACTTCATCTTGTGCCCGTAAATGTAACTCTCATCCTAAAAGTAAACTACATAAATTCGTTACCTCATATAGTAGGCTGCCTTTTTTATGTTGATTCAAAAGTGTCTACTGACAAGATCAATAAGCAAAATTATGCTTCATCATATGAAATTTTTACTTTGACATTCCAACAACTAAAAGCAAATCATGACATGTGGATTGAGTGGTGGCCTTGTGCAGTATGCTTCCCGCATTGAGAGCTCTAGGAAGGGTCAGCCATAAACAACCTTTCCTCCTACAAAATAGTGAAGATATGTCCATGGTTTAACCCAGTTAGTCAGTGACCTCCAGATTATAATAGAACAATTTTCAGTTGACTTTTTATCATGACAGGATAGATAAAGCATGAAATTTTACACCATAAAATAAGCAAAAGCTATCACATAGCAATGTAAAAAAAATTTAAGCTTTCACCTGTCTTGGTTACCTTAAGTTCTGTAGCCCCCACCACAAGCAGTAACAATACTTCGAGACAAAATTCTTGGATGAGACAATGCCAGATGACAAAGCCTGTGCGAATATTCCAAAATCAAATGGTGGATTATCACCACCAGCAGAGCAATTTGAATTAAGGACAGAGTCCCTAATATTGCTCCAGGTATCATAGCCTTTCATGTTCTGGTTGCCACAGTACAAGAAATCTGTATGGCATTGTCCTCCACTATCAGCACAAGCTTTATGCCAGCAAGTATCATTACGCTCCACAGAGAGTAAGTACCAGAAAGCCCCAACTATCTGCAAAGTTTCCATCCCATAATAGTCAGCAAGTAATTTGACCTTATTATAAACTGATGATACTGAGATAAAAAAGATAGTTTGAGAGGAAATCAAAGATTGGTCGTGTTCCTAACATTTTATTGATGACAAACATGGATGTTTATATTCAACTTGTTTTCAGACTTTAAGATTCTAAACCTATCTAATCATTGCTTATTTATCTTGTGCCTGAGAATCTGGCAGACTGGCTGCAATTTTGAATTAAATTGAATTTAGCTATACCCACGGGCTTTTTTGGGTAGATTTGCCCTGGCATTAGACATAACCGCAATCACTTACCCGAACCCCGGCAAAAAAATATAGTTTCATACAGCAACATAATTTTAGCAAAAGAAAGAAGGAAGAGATCAGTGGCTGGAGAACAGAGACAATGACTACTGTTGATGTGAACAGATACTGCTCATTCATTCCAAGGAAAGGGGTGCTGAACCATGTCTAAAAATTGGAAGGCTGGTAGGCCTTCTAACATTATAGAGCTCTAATTTACGTCTCCACTATTTGAGAGGGTGATAATGTCTACTATTAGGAAAAGAAAGATCCTTATTTCTTCGAAACAAAACAAGGTGGAAGCAGTTGACAATTGAGTCATCTTTCACTTTTTAAGGTAGAAGGCTGTGTTGTTGGTATTCATATGCTTTAGAGAAGCCGCAGGAGACGTGTTACTGTTCAAGATAGGAAGGTTTGGAAATGATGGATTCCCAGTAGCAATGCGATAGGTTAGGTTCGAAAGATTACACAGAAAAGGCTCATAAAAGAGATTGTAGTTCTTTTATGCAAGGGACCCTCTAAACTTTCTCATGAGAAGCAGTTGCTTAACCAAATTTGAACAGTTCATTATCATGATGTTGGGCTTTTCTAGGCCTCCCAAGGGTAATCTGATCTTGAGACTAGTTCTCGTCCGTATGGATAGGGTAGATGTATCTTGTTTGCTTGAGCTCAATACTATCCAACTCATTTACCCCCCCCCCCAAAAAAAAAAAAAAAATTGATTGGTCCTCATCTTCATAAGCAGTCTAGTTCAAGCTGAAACTGAACAAGATTTCTCCTAGCAAAAAGGGAATCAAATTAAGCCCTAATCAAGGTGAGTCGCAACAGATTGTAAGCAGCTCATTTATGGAAAACCCCAAACCAGACGCAGAAAAGAAACGTCATTTTTAGCAGATATTTACAATGCCATGCAGCATATGTAAAGAAAACAACCATAGAGCACAATCAACTGAGAACAGTTTCTTACATGGCTAGCAAGCATGTAAAGAAGTAGATAGTATACAGCACCAGCCCAAGCAGTTTCAGCAAATACACCTGACGTTCTTTTTAATTCAGAAGTTAGGGGCAACATCCTAAGGAATCTTGGAACATACTGAAGCAAAACAATGAAAAGCAAAGCCTGCTTAGTAGCTAACACGTCTGAGCCTTTTGATCTCAATAGAAATCTCCAGACAACAATCTGCATGGTAGAAATGAAAAAATGAGAGCATTTTCAGGACTGCAGAAGACATGAAAATATCTAATCTATCAGCCTCATTCGGTAACAATATATAAATAACTGCAGCCATGAAAATTAGCAGAATTCTCTCTTCTTCTTGTACTATTATACCACCATGTCCCTTGATTGGTTGGAAGGCACTTAGACCGGCTTTCTCTTTTGATAGAAGCATGCCCCGCGATATGGAAGTCTCATGCCCTAGGTCACCATTATTTTTTAATAGAAGCAGATTCCACTAATTAGATTACAATATTTGCAGAGCATTTATATTCCTTCTCTGGATGCACACGTCCCTCCTAGCCAACATATAACATATCTCTTTATGAACTGTTCTTTTGTTTGCAGGATCTAGAATAGGCTATTTGGTATTTTGATGAGCTATATGTTCATCCACAAAATGCAGGAAGTATGTTCCCAATTCAATGCAATGATTTTAGATAAAGAGGATGGAACCATATTTCTCAATGTTCTATTTCTATTCTTTTGTGCATTTGGTTGATGCAAAATGCAAGAATATTTAAGGAATAATGTTGGTCAATATTATTAGGTACGCTAGTTTTCCTACCGTCTTCCTTACATGATTCTGCTCCTATCTTTCTAAGGAATATTTCCAATGCATATTCAGCAAGATCTGCGGATCCATGTGTAAAACAAGTAGTTTGCATTTTCTTGTCAATAATTTTTTTGGAGAAAGATTTGTCCTTAATTTGTACTTTCAACTGTCATAGCTCTTAATAAGATTAGTTTTTCCTAGACATCTAAAAGGATGGTCCACTTTACAAGACTTCCCGCATCTGCAGGGCACTGGGGAGGTTAGATATACCAAGCTTTGTGCTTACATTGCGGAGAGGTTATCTCCATTGTTTAAACCTGCGACCTCCAGGTCTCAATAGAATTCCTTTTATGCCGTGCCAGACTCACCCTTAAAGGGAAGTAGCAGAGGAGCATTGGTGACAACAGCAGCAGCAGCAGGTGAGAGGACAATGAAGACAGAGCACCGTGAAGAACATGCACAAGGCACAATATAAGATAAAAAACAAAGCGCAAAAGAAGAACGAGATTCAGAAAGAGAAAAAAAAAAGATGAAGGAAGTGGAAGCAAGGTAGCCAAAGAGGTAAAAAAGCAACAGCAGCAGATTGAAAAAGAGAGGAGGATAGAAGCAAATAGTGGAAGCAATGAGTGCATAAATGAAAATATTGGTCAATATTTTATATAACGCGATATATTGCCATACTGGTGATATATCGCAATATATCGGCCACTATTTATTTGTTAGCTTACGATTCTCATTTTTTTGATAAATCAGATATCGATACATATTGTACAATATAATAATGACCACAATTGATCCCAATATTTCTATCAATGGATGGGACTCTAGAGGGAAAGAGCAAGAGCGTGTACGCGTGAGAGAGAGAGAGAGAGAGAGAGAGAGAGAATTTGTCAAAGTAATGTTCAGGTTTCATCAATCCATTTTAATTCCTTTATTTCCTTTGGTAACAAAGAATATTCATAGACCTTACAAAGTCATAACTATGAAACAATCTCTTAAAATTGGCTGAATTAAACAAAAGGCAAATGGCACCAAAGTCATTTGTTGCAGCGGGTGATGTCATGAGTGAAGTCAAGCCATTAGAATGATGTTTTTATTCAGGTTTCTTTTGAGGATTGTTCAAGAATGTGAGCAGTGCTGACCTGTTATGTCTACAAAATGTGAAAGGGGGGGGGGGAAGGACATGCTTCAACGTAACGATCTCATATAAACCATTCAGGGCTTTCACTAGGAGCGATATTTTAGGATGTGCTAGTATAGGATGGTGAATAAGTCCAAGAAGAGATACCAACATGAAAGAAGCAATAGAGAGTAAACTAGTTTTCCAAAGTAAGTCCTTGCTCTTTATCTCATTCTTTTGTTAAAGGTAGCCTGGCGAAGCAATCGCTTGACATCTCGTTAATGAAAAAACAACATAAGTATTGAAAAATAGAGTTAGGTAAAAAGGCTGAAACATTGTGCTAAGCCAAAAATAGTTGCCATCAAAATAAATTAAAAAGCAAAACAGACTAACACATCACATTTAAATAAAGGGTACTGGGACATGCACAGCAACTAGTACTATACGGCAATGACATCGCAATGACCCTTACGTTTGCTAATGATATGACCACAGCATTGTGATTCAAAACTATGCAGTTCACAATCTCCTGTGAAAAGACAAAAGATAACACTTCCACAGTGGAAATTCCTAGGATGAGCCTTAGATGTTAAGGAATTAACATGGCACAAAATCATTGAGAAGAAAAAATGGAATCAAAGTCACAAAAGCAGGCGTCAAGCACACATTATAAATAGTACGGCAGCAAACCAAAGTGGGAAAGATACACTAGAAAATATCGGTGAAGAAGGATAAAAGTAAGCAATATATGAAAAGACAACAACATTGAAAAGATAGAAAGCATTTCATAAAGGAGATATAGTAAGAGAAAAAGGATATATAAATTCCTCCAAACCTGGGGAAGGGGAAGGACAGCTAGAAAATCAATGACAAAGTAGTAGCACAGGTAACGCTTAGCTATCTGAGCAGGATTAATGACAAGTTCGCCTCGTCCAAAAACTCGAGATGATGGAGCAATGTAGGCTGTTCGAAACTGGAAAGCCATGTGGATAAGATAAAAAGCATCTATCAGTGTCCGCAATGTTGTTGCTGCAATTGCTAACTTCCGGTCTATCCCAATACAATTCAGTGATGGATTGATTACTGGAAGATAAAAGAATAAAGGATCCACAGAGACGGCCAAAATACATGATACAACAAAAAGTTTATTCCAGAACTGGAGGTATTTGTCTTGGGGGTCAAGAATTTTTTTCCCTGACACTTCCAGATCTTCTGGGAACACAACCTGAGAAACCCCAATTCCAAGTGATCTACCAATTGACCTGAGGCCTTCAGAGCCTTTCCTCATTCCCTTCTTGAAGGAAAAGGAATTAGCTGGGTTAGTAATAGCATTATTAGCACAGTTTGGCCCTTGAATATTGAATCGGAATTTCTTCGCTCCACTGGAATCAGATGACCGTGATGCTTTAGAGTCCAAGTCTTCCAACCTAAAGAAAGGCAGCAGAACATATTATATGCCTTCTACACCCACTAAATCAAAAACCAAACTAATGCTGATTGGTCACATGAAGCAGAATGCAGACAACAAGAAACTTAAGGGGGGGGAGGCATTTATACTGTTGTTGCACCTTAGAATTTGTAATCTTACAAAGTTGAATTTTGAGAATTTTTTGAGATTGTCATAGGTCCTACACAGTAACCTTTAAGAGTCTTCAAAATAAATTATTTTGCTTCCAAGTCTTAGGTACCTTTTTGGGATCCATAAGCCTCAATTATTTCTAAATAGTTACTCGTTTTGGAAGTGATCGGGTAATAATTTTTATAACACCTGTACAACTCAATTATTTCATTAAGCATATTATAATGACTGGCTTGTGTGTGTAATAGATCTCTCCTTCCATCTGTCTTCCTTTCCACTAACCTCATCTTTTCCTCTCATTGTAAATATTCCATAGGCCATTTAGACGATTATGGATGGCATAGAGGATATCTCTCATTTTCCACATGGGATCTTTAGAATTCGGGTACTCTGCTTAAATTTGCATCCAATCATCAAATGAAACATGAATAACCTGTCTTATTTTGAAAGAGACGGCACTTCAAAGAATGACATTGATTGAAAAATCACTTTTTTCTCTGTATTACTACATATCCAAAGTCCATAACAGTGAATGAGATACTACTAACTAAACCACTTCTAGTCCAGCTCCCATCTTATAAAGGATTTTTCATACTTTCTAGATCTATGCTGTACACTTGGAAAATCTGGTGGAAAATCTGGTCCTTTTGACAGTTTTATTTATATCCTGGGACAAAGCTCAGGATACTTGAAATGTCAGGGCATCACTGTCACTCAGAAAAATAAAGAAAGCATTCACCTCCAACTAAATATGATACCGAATCAAAACTTACGAGAAAAAAGAGAAAATGTCATTTTTGTTTTTTGAGTTGGAGAGGGGGATAGACAATATAAGTGTAACACCTCGATATCTTGACCCGGGTTATGTAGTGATGGGCTTAATATAATAAATAATCTGAAATATTGATATTAATAAATATTATAAATAATAATGGGTATGAAATAATTTATAATAAATGACAAATGATAATAATAATAATAAATGGGAGTAATAATATATACTAATAAATATTAATAATAATTAGCAATAAATAATAATTATAATAAAATAATAATAATAATAATAATAATAATAAGAGGAAGAAGAAGAATGAGTGAAGAAAACAGGAGAGAGACAAACAAAGAAGGAGAGGAAAGGGGAAGAAACGGCCGGCCGATTTGTGCTCCACCTTCTCCAGCGAAACTGTTGGGTAAACCAGAATTCATAAGCCGATTTCCTTCTTCCTCTCCGTGGCCAACCTCATTTTCCTCTATATATGGAAGCTGATCCCTTGGAGTAGCAGAGAAGGAGAGGAAGGCCAAGCCAATGTTGTTGTTGCCATCACCGTTGATTAATCAATGCTGGAAAAGGTCGCCGTGACTGTTCGAAGCCGCCGCCGCCGCCGCAAAACCCGAACTGTGCTACAGTTACAGGCAAGTTGAATTGAGTTTCTTTGCGATTAATCCGTGACATCCCTTATTCTCATTATTGCTGATTCTCCATTTGTGTGTTGAGATTGTGTGTGATTTAGTTATATATGGATTAAATTTTGGAGGATTTCAATTGAATTGGGCCATTGATGAAGAAGATGGGAAAACAAGGCATTCGGCTGATGTCGTGGGTTTTAAAGAATCAATATGATTCTGGATTTAAATTTACAAATTTATTGTGAGATCCTGTGAGTTGAAATTTCGTTTTCATACTTTGATTTCAGAAGATTTGGGTTGTGTGAAGTTTTGGGCAAAAACAAAGCCTTCGGCTAAAAAGGGAAAATCAGAAATTCGGACTTCACTTAAATTAAGGCTTGAGGATCAAATCTTGATGCAATAATTGTACATAAATTCCTGATTGTATGTTGGTTAGTTTAAATGGATGAGAACTGGTGAACAGCGAATAAATCATGTGAGTTGTATCCTGGAAATGGAGGTGAACAGTGGGCTGTGCTGTGTGCAATGAAGTGCCGCATAGTGTTTGTTACGGTGTGGGAATGCGTATTGCGTATGTGAGTGTACGGTGTATATGTGGATATCTTGATATCAAAGGTTTATAAATATGGGTATGAATATATTAAAGTATAAGTTAGTTAAAGGAGAAAACGTGAATAAATTATTATGATTAGAATTACATAGATTTGGCAGAATAGTTGAATAAGATTTGAAGATTGTGGATCTCTCTCGGTGACATCGGAATAAAAGGAATTTTATAGCCTTAGAGATAATATTGGGACACCAATGAGTTAGAAAGGATTTAATAAATTATTAGGACATTCGATCGAATATTTAAACTATCCTTGGTACCATTGCTTTCCTTCCGATAATGGCATTATTTGCGTCATCTTTGAATTGTGTGTGTATGATCTTTATCAACACCGAATGACAATTCTTTTATTGAAATTGCAAAGCCTTCTTTGTGTTATACTTAATTGTGTGTGTAGTTGAGTTATTGGCTTCCTACGGTCAAAGTTAAAGAAAGCGTATGAAAACAATAAGGTATCTAGTCGAATGGGAGGCTATGACACCTTAGCGTTGTCTACACTTATCCGATACTGATTTCTATATCATAGTGATAAAGAGATATATTGTTACTTGTGGAAGGACGCTTATAGCCATATGACCATCGTAGGAGATGAAATTAGGGATATCATTTGGCGAGGGGTATCACGAATGGTATGGGCATGCTACGAGTACAGCATTTGGGAGGACTATAGGGATAGTGGAGATACTATGGATAACCTCGTTGCATTTATCCAGCCGTTGGGGGCGTAAATACGCGGCCTTTGGTTCACAATGGCAGAATAAGATTCATGGAGATTCATTGTAATATTTTGTCATTGTAATGCCTCATGAGTTTGGGAATTCGGTTGAATCCACGAGTTATATTCGGTAGAATCCATTTGTCCGATTTTACTATATCCGGATTCAATGAAATCCATGTTATCTATTTTTATTCGGTTTTCAAGTCGTTCACGTTGATATTCGGATCAGGAGATCTCTTTTATTTCTTATGAGATCAGATTCTGATGGATCTTGCCTCTTATTGGTGAAATCTTATGATCTTTGTCACATCAGTAATTGGAGTGGCCTGCCTTTCTTATACATTTGAATCGTAGATACGATGAAATACAAATTCTTAGATATATTTATTTGTTAGATATTGTATTATTGTTCATGACTCTAAACATACATTATGTATTGTATACATGAAATATTTATTTTTCTTTCCTGTTTGTTTTGGATTTGTTATCACTTGTTGGGTATTTGGCTCACTTTCACATTTTATTGACTCCAAATTTAGTTGATTGCGTAGTGCGGGCCGAGGAATCCTACTTTTGCTACAAAACCTCAAGATATATAAAATATTAGAGATAGAGGCTCGCGAGGAGAAGCTCTAGAGTCAGTTTCATTGATCGAGGCTTTATTTTGGATATGTTATTGGGACTGTATTCCCAGGATAACAATATTGTATACATTTATTAGCTCGAAGAAATTTATTATGGGAACTATAATTATTATGTTGAATTTATGAGGATAATTGAAATTTTGAGTTCCCCGTGGTTGGTCTGAACTGGGTCAAGTGACTCGAATTCGGGTCGTCACAATAAGTCTCTCTCTCTCTCTCTCCCCCCCCCTCTCTCTCTCTCTCTCAGAAGTTTGTTTATTTCTTTTATTGATTTTATAGAAAGAATATCTACACATGGATAGTCTACTTTTCTAGCCTTTCTACACAAATCAATGGAAGTTTAATTGATATGTGAATTTTCAAAAATAAATTTATGCTTCTTGCAAAAAATATCATTTCAAGGTAGAAAACCTGTACTAGAAACCCCAGCAGGTTACTCTCCATACGGAGTTACCTCAGTTCTGAACAGTATCATCTGAAAACCCTTGCTTGGAAAAGAACAGTATTCTTCTACAAAAACCCCAGCTTGAAAAGAAAGGGGGTTTCATCGTCACTTTGTCAATTTTCCAGATTTTCTAAAACTAGTTGTCAACTCTTAAATCAACCGTGTTAGAGTCCTCTCAGCGACTCATGGCCCCCACATACACATTGTTGAGCTGACAGATGCCTGAATTACATTTCACTTCCAGAAATGAAAACAAGACAAAACAATTTGACACAAAATGTATGTTCAAACACTGTATCGTCATAGTAATTCTGTTGAACATCACTAACTTCCTTTCAATCACCCATTGTATGAAGTGTTCGTTGATTGCTTGAGCTGCTAACTTTCTGGTGCTTTTAAAGAGACGCATTCACAGGGCAAAGAGATTGGGCATGCTCCATCTTCCTTTTGTTTCTAATGTCAATATGATCTCTTTCGCTTCTGATAAACAGATTGAGATAGAATGTTTAACATGAAAATGCAGATTGGCCTTGTTCGCATTTTATGAATTACTTGATCTCATCATAATCCCAGACCCTACAATATAGAGCCTCTAGCACTTGTCCACTCTTTTATAATCCACTGTTCCAGACTAATAATTTCAACAATTAATTTTCAGCACTTATTCTCTCCCTTCAAATGAGTTATAATCAATCAATAAAAACATATCATACATACCTCTCATTTAAAAGCTACATTTTGAAAGCTTTGCTGTAAAGCAAGAATCATGTGATCCAGCATTCCTAGAAACAGTTATGATGAGTTTAAGACTACAGGTGTGTTTTGGGCATTTCTATAGGCAACATGATTAAATAATATCAGAAACTAGAACAGTACCTTTTTACTTATTGTGTATGAGAACCAACCTTTAATAGAATCATGCATTTGGTTAGTTCTAATCAACAGTAAAACATAGATCTAATGCAACGGTAATGGAAAGAGAGGGAGGGAAGGAAATCTTTACAGTTGCTACCTTACAAACTTGTCCTTCTGGCCACCTAAACATTGTGAGTTGTAAGCACAGTCAAACATTTCAAACTGTCAAGTACATACAGAACAATAAAAAAAACCGAAGTTAGGGAATTCATAGCTAAAAATACTTAAACATTTAGATTTCAACACATATACCTCAGTTTTATGGCACAAATATAAGAGCCTCGCACAGCTAGTTCATTAGTGCAAAAAAGCCGAGATAAAGAAAGGCAGCCCTATGCATCAAACTCCCGCCATGTGCAGTGTCCGATGAACAGTCAGAACACTCTTATTATAAATGTTTCAATACAAACAAATCATGGCAACTCGACCATTAGAACATTAAGTCAAATAGCTCGCATGAGCAGCAAAACTTTTATGGTTTTATTGCACAAATTTAACTTCTTGCAGAAATAATATGCAATGCAACACCCTGTGATGATAGGCACCTGTCAATAAACCAACTTTGTTCCAAAAGCTTAAGTTGTTAGATCAGGGTCCAACAGCGGTTCTATACTTCTATATGTTAATATACCCCTCAAATGAATGGCCTTTGTGCTTGAAGAGTCCGTTAAGCCCAGCTCACTTCTACAACGTGTTAAATTATAATTTTAAAGAACATGAAGGTTTCCAGAATTTGAAACGAAGACCACTTGCTTAAATGAAACCCAAGAATTACTTAACACAGGACCAACTCATAGTACCAAGTAAAATGAAAAATTCTTCCTAAAAGCTATGAAACCCCAATACTGGGTTTTATACAACAAACCCCCTCACAACAACTCCCTTTAATCTAGAAGCATGAACTAAGCACTAGCCCAATATTGCCATGTCCTGAAATATACCTTGATAAAACAGTGGTTAATTTGAACTCTGAACAATTTGGTCAAATAGACTATGATGCCATGTCAAGTAAACAACCAGCGCAAACAACTTCAACTAATATGCCAATTCCCAAATGGTTTAATATTCAAATACCACATAACAAGCAATAAACGAACGAGCCAAACGAGTATTGCAGGTATCCCCCAACCTAAGTAAGTGGCTGGATTGGGAAAAAAAACATATCACCACTGAAATTAGATTCATACGCACTAACATTGACACTGTAATATGCGCATAAGTGATGTTGTGCACGGCAGATCCATTGACCTGATCAAAGTTGGCATTGCATCCCAATAAACTACTCAATGAATAAAACTTTAGCTTTTAACTGAAACCATGTTTTTCACAAAATCCATGGATCCAAATTTTCATTTCAGGAATCCCACACTGCTTATGAATTATGATAATAGCTATAGTTAACATAAATTTACACCTACCAAAAAAGACCTAAATTTACGATTTGAAATAACCCTCGTTTGCTTGTTTTTCTTTTTGTTTTTTTTTGGGGGGGGGGGTATAAATTGACTTGAAAAAGATTGTCAAATGATTACTTATTTTTAGTAAATATTTGAACTTGCCCCTGAGAAGGTCGAGCCAGCTAGTTGGTAAACTGCTGGGCTAGCTCCGCACCCATCTGAATTTGTCAATTGGCTGCTTCAGGATTCAGAAAAAGCCCTAACTAGTATACAAACGACCATAAGATTTTGTTTTGGCGCCTCTTTGACTTCCACCTGTAGTTGATTGTTAGGTCAAGAGACGTACATCCGAGCACGAAAAGCGCGATTGAGAGAGAGGAGAAAGATGGATGAAGCGAATGGATACAAATGGTGCAGAGCAGCGATGCTGGATGGTAATTAATCGATCTTCTGTGAAGATCTCCTAGGCTATAAAGCGGCGCAGATACTGATGACGGAGAACGGAGAGAGAGAACCGCTGAAGACCGGACTTCAATGGCCGGCGATACGAGGATGCGTTTACAAGAGAGAGAGAGAGAGAGAGAGAGCTGGGTGGAGATGGGAGTTTCTTGGGCAGGCTGACCGCTGACAGGAAAGTGAGTGGCAGCTAAGGTGACGTTGAGACCCCTTCAGCCATCCCAATAATATTTTTTTAAATTATCTAAAAAGTAAAGTTAAATTTTTATTTTATATTTTAATTATTTATTCTGATAATTATTTTTTTTTTTAACAATCAATTAATCTTAATTATTAAAATAACAAAAATAATTAGTAAAAAATCTTTTTATATCTTAATTATTATTTTTATCTTTATTTAATATTGATTTGTTTATAAATCTTTAATTATTATACAAATTAAAAAGTCACTCAATTTTTCACTATTTGTTGAATTAAAATGGGTTCGATCTCCGTCACGATTAACCTAGAACTCGCACACCATAAATAATGAATAAGAGGTCAGAACATTCGTGGGACTCACTCCTCAATTTATCTTTCAATACTCAAATTAAAAAAAATTTCAAATAAATAAAAAGATAATATGATAT
>JAOVVI020003917.1:0-18349 GCA_028571085.2 Nepenthes alata | reverse complement strand
GTTCCAGGCCTTCATGTCAATCAAAAATTTAGCCTTTTGATTAACCATGTAATCAGCACTTTAACATCAACAAGTGCAAAAACATTACTCAGAAAATTACCCACCAATGCGCCACTGCATAAAACCAAGATATGAGAAATAAATGCAGAGTTCAAACCAAATCAAAGCTTCATGATATGCACCGCTTTACACACTACAAAGAACAACGCGTACTCATGTTAAGAAGAACCACAGTTAATGACCGAGTTATCAGTCAGCAGGATGAAAACACTGAAGCACATATATAACTTATATTCACTAAGGCACAACCCTTTATAACACCGGAATTCCACTAATGCGCAATCCACACACCACAATTCTAACTGAGTCCCACATTCAGTTTCACTGAGCAAATCATGAATTAAATAAGCATATTGCAAGATGAAATCAAGGAATTTTAACAAACCCAGCCTGCTCGCTGCATTCATCTTCGCCATTCTGCTTGGACAACCTTTCCTGGATTCAAAATAGCAATACAAGGCTCACCACAAAGCTTTAAAATGAGAAAACCGTACAAATTTGTATTGGCAATGGCATGCGTCTCGCATCATTTTAACAAACAGATGAAAGCCTCACATGTGAATTTAGAGGTCAACAGTTTTAAATTCATTGTTTTTTTCCTTACTTTCAAGTTCACATGTACAGCCAGTGACAGGCCAGATTTTGGGAGTTGTGATGCTATGGGAGAAGGTGTTGCAATATTCACAGCTAAGTCAACTTATGACATATGACATCACGAGGCATGAGGGCCTGGCAGGTTCTTTTAAATGGTTAATCATGGCAACTTGACAGGAAAACTGTGAAATAACTAAAAATCACGCGGGGCGGTACCAAACATTTCTTCATTGATCCAAGAGAGACAGGCAGTCAGATCTTAGTATTATATGAACCTGTGGCTTGGCCAAATGCTTAATTAATTTCAACGGTTAGAACATTGTTTGCCCGATGCAAGAATAAATTAGGAGCTGTGTGAAATGAAATACTTAAATTTCCAATGCCTATGCATTCATTTGACAGAATATATCTATTTCCGAGGCACCCCAAAACCTGAATGAAGTCCTAGTTCATAACCTCCATGAATGTCCATCATCTTCTTTAACGTTCTCAATAAACATGGCACATAAGACTAGAAACTGGACTATTAAAAGTCAAATTGTCAATTCTTAGTCAGATTGATAATCAACAGAAACTTATCCAGGTTTTAGTCATATGTGGGAATTTCCCAATCTCAGCTTATTTGACTGTTCAAGTTTAAAATAACAAAGAAATATGCAAAGAAAGAGTGAATGAAACCAAGAGTCGCACACAAAAAGAAATAACAAAAAAATATGCAAAGAAAGAGTGAATGAAACTAAGAGTCGCACACAAAACGAAGGATAAAACATAAAATACTTTACCATTCCCATATCTTGATGACAACACAGATCTCTCACTTCTGTTTCCAGCCTTGCCTTGAGCTGGTCTTTGTGTCCTAGGCGAGGCTGAACTCACTTTTCCATTCACTGAAGATGGCCCTGAATGACGCCGTGTGAGGTTATTATTCTCATCCCCATCTTGACTAAACCTTGGAGAGCCCTGTCCTCTCAACTTTGCCTTAGCAGATTCAGTTGCCGCCATATAACTCGGCAGCTTTGGAGTATTTTGTAAACCATCGTCCAAACGGTCATGCTTTGCCGGGAAGGAAGCCCTTCTTCCAGATTTTTGGTGCTCACTCAATGGTGAATCTTCCTTAAATTTTGACTCTTCATATGGCAGTGTAATACTCTCATCCATAAACTTGCTCTCAGGAGACTGTATGTTGATCGTAGTTTGATCACCATTTGACAACTTCAACATCTCATTCCTTGTGACAGCCTCTAGAGTATTCTCCACTTCAGTGGGTTGGGATAATGTCGAGTCGCCTTCCTTCACATTTATGGTTGTTTCATCCCTCGCCTTCTCAATTGTACGCATCTCATTAGTCCCAGAGAAATCCAGAGGAATCGAGCTCAATACCTTTGCCTGACTATGATTTTGCGTCTCATTTACAACATCTGGTTGAGCAGAGCTATCGGAGACAGGACCGTGCACCTTTCTTAAATTACGCTTAACTTTCTCAAGCTCATTCTGTGGACTTCCTTGGGCTTGGACGGATTCTGCCTGATTGCTTGATACTTTCTTCGGGTTGCGTCGGGGTTTCTCAAATTCAACAGCTGCTTGCAGAGAGAGATTATCAGCACCAGCCAGGACTTTGCGAACACTGTGCTTGGGCCTGCCAGGCTCAGCCTCCACAGTTTGTGGATTTCCCTGCTTTTTCGGGAATCTTTGGTTCCTAACTTTCTTTGGTGGAGAAGCAGGTTTCCAGGGGCATGATGATGACCATCTTTCTAACCAACTCAGAATGGAATTTGGATCCGTGGAACCATACTGGACTTGCAGTGGCATTACAGTGGGTGATGGAGCAAGAAGCTTACGCAATAGAGGCAGTTGTCAATATGTATACAGATAAATCCACAGAAAATAACAGTAAAACAGTAAACGAAATAACATTCAATTGTCAGTCAATAGTTAGACTTTCTTAGATTCCTTGATCCTAGGATGACACAAAGATAAAGCATTTAACAGAAGACTGAATGCCAATCATGCCTTCTTTTGGAACTTCCACGTACTCTCAACCCAAAATCAAAGATTCATATAACATTCATTTAACTTGCCATAAATCTACATTCAGAACTGCAGAAAATGTGTTTGTCTGAATACAGAACTCTTCATCATGACAATATGTAAAATTGTAAAATGGTTGAGACCATATAGGGCACTGATATATAAGCAAAAAGCACAGTATGCAGGAAAGACAAAATTGAATTCCAAGCTTTTCTAGAGAACCCATCCTACAGGCTGACTAGTTACCAGGCATTAGGCATTGCTTCAGGGATGAGGTTTTGTCATGACAAAGAAAACTGTAACAATTTTCTTGTTAGGATTGCACATACAACAAGCTTGGGTCCTGTTTCGTGTTGTTCGAGTACTACAATGGTTGGACTCAAAAGGAACACACAACTAAGGCTTTTGTCCCTGGACTTGATATAAGCTACATCAAAGTAGGGAATTAAACCTTGTCTCCACACTAAAAACAAATTGATGAATACAGTCGATAATTGCTGAAAATTCGTATTGGGTAACAAATCTCAAATATTTTCTTCAAATAGTTCTATATACTGACTTTGTTGTGCTCTATATAGACATGCACGGTCACATTCAGACTAAGATAAACCAGAGCTTACTTTTCTAACAAATGCATTTGCTGATGAGATTGCAATCCTTGTAGAGATATCATCTCCAACAGAATCCCGGAACTTGTCATCCTGAAAAATGGATCACATCAGAGAAAGGATGATAATAGCACCAAAGCATGACACCATGGAATAAAAAGGGGCTAATGATTCCATCAAGACAAAGTGAAAAGCCAGGAAAGTGCAACAACAAGGTTCAAACAACCATTTGATGGATGGGTTTGACAAGCACACATGCATGCTTTATAAAGAAGGGGGGTTAGAGCACATCAGCTTCCATAACATTATTGGGTTTCTAGGCAAAGCCCAAGCTGTGTCATTGTGCAAAGTCAAGGCATCATCAACCATTACACTTGAGACTTGTGGCATCGACCACTTAACAACAATTACTAGGGAGTGTGCCTGGGGCTTGGTGGTGCAACTTATGCAACATTGGAGTGAATAATAATGTGGTGAACAATGTTGACACAGGTGTCGATATAATTGGAAGGAAACCGAGGAAAGGTGGATGACTTCACCCACATCAATAAGACATTTTGCCAGCACCAATGAGTGTGAACCGTGTTATAGGTGAAGACATTGAGTATAGATGAAGTCAGGTTTAAGCGCTTTAATGGTTGATGATAATTTGCCACCATGAAAGCTGGGGGATTTGTATGCTCATGTAAAAGCTAAAGAAACTCACAAACCCCTATATGAGAGAACATGGTGTCGATCTTTTCATCAGTCCTAAGATTGTCAAAGCACATTGGGTACAAGATAACACAAAAGCTAACTAGTAATGAAGTCTAGCTTTAGGGCATGTTGAGTGGACAGCCTAAGGTCTACAAGAGAATAGGGCCAAGTGGACACTAACTAGAACGGTTTGGGTGGGGGGGGTTGTTAGTAGTGCAAACAAGCATTGAGGTAGAAGTTAACACCCTTAATGTGCATACGGGATGCCCTACCTTACACAGTGTATGAGGGCATAGTCCTCTAAGACGAGAACAATGCACAATACCATATGTTGAAGTCATGGGTCTAGTTGACCTTATCCTACCAAATTTTATTGAAGTTATATTCTAAAGTCTATTAAGTGGTAAGCATTAGCTCAGCTGACCAATACAACCAGATTCTACACCATTAACTTAAGCAGTAAAAACCCTCAGGACCATTCAATCAATTGGAGTGTATGCCAAATCAATCAACACGAGCAAAGGCTTTAGTCGGTGTAGCCTATTAAGTTAACCGAAAAAGCAACATAGTTTCTACAAAGATGTTTTATGAAGAGACCACAGTTCTTGTAAAATGCAGATAGAAGATAGGAGATAGCAGCTGTAGATGTTTATATACGACCAAGAAAAGCTACAAATAGCATAGATTCAGTGTCTTTAGGGAGCTACCTGAGGCTTCACCAAAGCACACACTTTCTGCACTTCAAGGCCTGTACCAGAACATCTAATCCGAGACCCACGGACAATCGCTTGTAACTTTACAATGCCTATCACACAGTATAATGTTGCAACAGCTTGTCTCCTCACCAAGTGCCCACGAATAAGTGCCTGAAGCCTTATGATGCCTTTAAGAGCCTTGAATGCACGACGAGCCTTCACATGATATGCTTAAATCAGTTCGGTACAGTTTCAAACATCAGTATAATGCAAAAAGGGAAAAGGATAGAAGTTGGAAAAGAAATGCATCACTCATGTTTCATATAACCCTTTCTGCCGCTTTTTGACAAGGTTCAAAGTGGCCAGACAGCTAGAGGATGAGGGAACAAACAAAGCAAAATAAGTCAACATCAATTATTACACAGGAACAACACAGTAATTAAAGTTTTGCTTGTGGGAAACTGGACAGAAGATGCTGCTTCCCAGAACATCAATGATGGCATCCATACATGTAAAACGATACAGGCAGCTATAAACGCAGTTCACATCTACAAAGCACAAGTCCACAAAATTTACTGTACGAAGGAGAATCAGAACCTACAGAAGAAACCGGGCAGTGATAGTACAGTACTCATCTAGAAAGATCCCTAACTCAGGAAATTGATATTATTGAAATTTCAAATGGACCTACAAATCAATACACAGCAAGACAATCTAACTAAACTACATAACAACAATGGTGCCATTATCAAAGTTTCATTATTGACAAAAAAAAGCTTCATTTGCAACAGACAGAAGGCCACGCATAAAATGACAGTGAGGATGACATACTCAGCTTTATTAGATACACAAGCATCAATTGTAGCCAGAAAATGAAATCTGTCAAAGAAGTGGCAATAGATACACATAAACCCAGTTGGGAATATCATAATGTAAGATTCAACATACATGTAAGTATTATATTTATCAGTGTAATATGCGCTTTGCAAACGAAACATACCAGATAACCCCTAAAAGCAGCCTGTGCCTTTGTGGCAGCAGTTTCTTTCCTAATTCTCTCAGCATCAGTTGTTGCGTCTAACTTGGGTGTTTGTCCCACAACACCAATTTTATTTCCAGAAACTGGCATCATTCCATCCTGCTGGCCAACCAAAGGTTCCCGGTTCTCAGATCCCAAATTTCTTCCCTCTGTGTCAGCTGATACAACACTTGAAATCACCAGAGGATTCACAGCAGGAACAGCTTCAGGTGCCTTCACATGAACACGCACCTCTTTCTCATTTGCAGGCTTCTACAAATATGACAGCAATATTAATCAGAATTTGCAGTATTAATCAGAATTACGCAACTTGCTTATGCAACAATATACAAATAAAAAATGATAGTATAGATTAGACATCGTCAATCATTAGTTCATGCAGAATTAAATTCACAATAAAAATTTTGCAAATTTCAAAATTGTCTTCCCAGTCTCACTATTGAGCAACCCAAGCATGTTTCCTCCTAATGGATTCACGTCTCACAACCTTTAAAGAATTTCTCAAATTCTCTATTTGTTTCTTTGCCACTTTCTCTTTCTAAAAATTACTTGGCATGAAATCTGTAAAAAAGTGAACTGTTATGACAGCCAACACAAGACCATATTTATATCCTTAAAGAAAGCTTAGGCTATATGGTGTGACATGGGATCCTTTGAGATATCAATTCTAGGTGGTATGATTAAAACCGAAAATTTATTTTTCAATAATTCTGCTATAATCATAAAATCTGATTGTTAGGCTTCTATAAATTATAATCATATCCATCAACATATTACAATAGAGCCCCTAGAAAAGAAGATTAAATGTGTAATTCCCATACATATAATTAATATATTCTCTATTAGTCTACCACATTTGTAATGCCGGTCGCCACAACATTATATTCCACATAAGCCAACCAGCTTGGAATAAAATAACCAATTAAATCATCAGCTCATATAATTCTTAATTTTTATTATGTATTCTGTTGGACTCCAAATTGTTTGTAAAGCAATTTTTGCAATTGACCGGTCTTTTATTACTCAAGTCCAATACATACAAACAACTTGAATATTCTATCTCAATCAAAGACCGGTGGATTTCTTATTAAGAATTCATACAATTTTTTCAGTATGCACAAGACCCAATATCATATGTATATTTTATCCAAACAACTACCAACAACTGAGTTAGTCAAAGCACAAGCACAAAAATAAATAAATAGGTATAATTCTATCAAGTCAAGTAATATCTTAACTAGTGCCAAATAATCTTTCTCTATATCGGTTATCAATTCCAGAAACTATTCACTTATTGACCCCATTCAATGCATATACTTTTAAGTGCAGTACACCCATTTGCTTGCTTAAAGCCATCATCTAGATGACAGAATTTGTCACCCTAACTTATATAGGCACGATAAATGTAGACCTATTTGCTATTTTCAACATATCTCTCAGTCACGACAAAATAAGTTAACAAGGAACCAAAAAGTATCACTCCATGCATTTGATTCCATAATCGCTGGCACGCTTTTTATATAATGCAGTCTCTATGATTTCCACATGACATCAAGCAAGTCTAACAGTACCTCTTTCCCTTTGACATAGTTAGACTTGGATATTTTCTTCCCAAAAAGTACAGTCTTGATCCATTTTGCCGGTGATTTGCCCATTGCAGAAACAACAGAAACTGAAAGACAAAATCTTCAGCACCTGCATTTCATTTTAGCGCATTAGACATCATACTAACATAAGATATCTGTTTTTATAAAGCAAAACATCCAGACAAATCATTTAACACCATAAATGTTCTACTCTAATAACAGCAAATATAGTTTAGAGTAATACTAGAGGAAGGGGGCACTTTTTCCCCTATTCTTTTTCCCCCTTTTCAGGGATGGGGTTCCTTACAGGAAGAACATGCAACAAGGAGAGTTGAGCCATCACTTATTCCTCCCGAAATTCAAGAACACTACTTTCATTAAAACCTTTTCATTTCCTCTTCATTTAAGCACCATCGACCACATGAGAAATCTTTCTCCATATCTTCTAAGATATTAAAATCAACAAAAGACCAAGTAAGAAGCTCATTTCCAAAAGGACGAAAAAATTACTAATTTTGACTTGGGAATGTTCTAATTGATTCTTTGTGACATTCACAAACTACTAGTCTAACGTTTCAGATTTTTGGTTCAGAAAATTACATTATATCAATATGTGAATTTGGGTAACCAATCAGTATATATAGGAGATACTTTTTGGACCTATTTAGGATACAAATATCTTTAGTAGAAATATTTATTAATTTAAGGATTATTTAGTATAACTTACTATTCTGAAATAATATCATGAACTTTAGAAAGGACTGGATTATTAAGGTTCAATTAAAATACCAATTGATCAAATAAATTAGATCTTTTAATAAATATAAATTGAATATAGTTATGGAATAATTATAAGTTAAAATTAAGGCCTAATTATCCCCTAATTAGGATGAATTAAGTTAAATTCAATTTTGAAAAAACACAAAACCCTAGCTCGAAATTCTCCAAATTGAAACCTAATTTAGACTTAAATGAGCAATTAACTTAATATTTAGATAAGATTACATTTTAATATTACCAAATAATTGACTCGGAGACGAACATTTAAAAATTGGGTGAATTGGTGGGGGCGGTCAAGAACACAGAAAAACAGGGATTCGATGCTATTTGATGGAAATTGGACAATCGAACATGTGATTAGACCATTCAAAAGGCTCCAAACACGTCAATGGCAACTTAAATTAGTTGTCTATAAATTTTGGAGGGTGAAAACATAGTGTGTACCGTGAACTCAAACAAGGAAACCCTAGAAATAAAGAAGGAAATGGATTAATACACATTAATCTGTAAGAAATTCTTTAATCTTCTTGTTATTCCATGGTCTAATAATACCTCTCTAATATCTTAAATGATCAGCCGTTTATGTCAAATCTTCATCATGTGATCAAATTTGAGAAAAATCCAAATGTTATGCAAAAAAAGGTGTTTGGAAAAATCCATGAAATTGAGGATTGAATTGTAATGTTTGATGCATAAATTTTGTTCTAATAGTTGTATAATGATCATGTACGATGATTTTGATAAGTCTTGTATATCAAATGTTCGAGAATGACTCGAATTTTGGATAAATGGAAGCTGCCAAACACAAAATCAAAAACAGGGGTTCCGTTGTTCTTCACAGCATACTGTTCACTCGCGAAGCAGTGGCTGTGTCTCGGTGCAGACAAGGAGGATCAAAGTATACAGCCTCTCCCTAGCACATAGAAACTATGTATCTATACTTTGAACACGTGACCTCAAGCCATAATAAAACACACTTACCACTGCATCAAACTCACCCTTCTATATACACAATATTATTCTATACTACTATTTTTTCATCATGAGCAATTCCTTGATTATTTTTGTCTAAGTGATCATTGTACGTGATCATTGTACTCTTGCTTTCAGGAAAATGGAGCAAATAGCAATTGATATAATACAATATATCCATTCTGAGATGATCGATGAAGAACATGAAAGGATAACATGATTGAATCTGTGAAACATCTAATTGCATCATAGAAATCCTGAGTATAACATTGGCCAGGCTCCAAAATCCCCACTCTATATCACAGCCCTTACTTTGGTCCTTGATTTACCAAATAACAAGTAGCCCTATAATCCAGTTGAAGTCACTTCTTTTTTTTGTCCAGCTTGCTTCTGTTTTACAGAAACATCTAGACAATTTTAGTAACTTTTATCTCTCTCTCTCTCTTGATTTTTACTAGTTTTCCTTTTTCTCATTCTCCATCTACTACATTATTTTCAGTTAAATCTATAACCAAGCTTTGAAACCATGGTCAGACAGAAAGTATCGAGGCATTCGAGACCAGTCCGGACTACGTGGAACTACCAAGGGAAGGATGACACAAAGTGTCGAACCTCTCATAGCCTAACTACTAGGTGCTCAACGAAAGAGAACCACAGAAGCGAGGTCCACAGTAAAGACCAAACCCAGCAATACTGAACCCTCAAGCCTCAAGGACCTCGGCACTGCCGAACTACATGGGCAAACTACTGGCTCCAGAGGATATATATGTTGATCTGACTGTTATCGAGTAAAGTGGTTACTCCTAAAACGAGCGACGTCATGAAGTGTGTGGTGACTTAGCATCTCTTTTTCATTAAGGTAATTGTTATAATAATATCAAGCAGCAACTATGAATTTGGATAGTGGCCTCATTAGAGTTTTAGTTGGTTATATCAGTAGGCATAGAAACCAAATTAGGTATCCTTTCAGTTATCTTGGAGTTCATGCAAACACTTGACAACTACAAGCCTAGGATACCTGAATTATGAATAGTGTGCCCTGTAAGCCAAGTGTACCAGGTGCGATGGGCTATTGTTCTATACACTCTTATATCAGACTTAATGTTGTTATTTGTTTGCATGATAATCCCTAGATTTGAGCATTGCAACTACAGAGTTATGATGAAATCATACTTTTAAACTCTAGATACTTAAAAGATTAGATGTGATGCTTGCCCCTTGATGTAGATGTGAGATAGCTTCCTTCAGCTCGACCTTATAGTAACTATCCCAAGTAGCTTTGTTTGTGAATTTTTGCTCTTATACCAACTATCACAGGACAGCACTTTCCATATAACGCAGCAGTTTCCTAGCACACCCCATTTGATGTAGACAATTCATCGTTTCTACAGTATTCCCACTCCAAGTATATAGAGATACAAGAGTTTTAAACAAAACCTACTTCACTATAGAAGTTTGATTATAAAGAGTATGGAGAATCTCCCCAATACTCACACCTAGAGTTCTCAAGATTAGTCACTCTTTTATCATTTTTTGTTTTTACCTCACGTGGCTTAGCTTATCTCGGTTTTTTTTTAGCTTGTCCTAAATGTGAGAAGCACCTCTATGCTCTTTGACAACCCGTGAAATTAAGCTAAAGAAGCCCCAATGTTTGCCAAGGACAATGAGAATGGATGAGGTTATCAAAAAGAGATACTTTGCCAAGAAAGAAAATGAAAGAGAATACCCTCTCCAAGACCACTCAACCATTGATGAAAATATTGGTGTCAATGGTATCTATGATAACAGTTATATCGAGGGATATATTTGTATCAACAATGAAGTTTTTTGGTGAATTGAAAGTCACCAAATAAATATCGATCGATATATCAATCAAATATCCGGATATAACAAGTTTATCAAGTGATACTTTGATTATTTGGCAAAACAGAGACAAAGCAATAGTCTTGGTATTAGGAAATATTGATATTGGGTGACTCATATCGATATTTCATTCCATGCATGCAAATAGAGACACCTTGGAAAGAGAAAGAGATTGTGAAGGGCCGAGAGAAATAGAAGCACTCGGAAGTAAAGAATTTGTCTACAGAGGAAGTACACGAAGCAATCAACATGTGGTTGTGGATTAAATGAGGTGAGAAGGGGGACAAGGATCATAGATGCAAATAAGGACAAGTGCTTGTTTTAACCAAACTCAATGATGAAGAAGACTATGAGCATGGAGACCGAGGGATTTGGTGAACAGGATGAACTAGGGAAGGCCGAGTTGGATGATGACGAGGAAGAGGCAAATGGGGAGAAACTAAAGTCAAGGAGGTAGTACCAGTAGTGAGGATGAACACGCAAGGAGCCCCAATTATAGGCCTATATGTTCTTCCATTAGCCAGGCTGGATGTGGTGCTCCGTAATGCTTGGTTAAAGAGCCTTGGGAATAAGATGATGAAATACAATGCTAAGCAAGGGGTTCAAGCCCAAGGATAAGAAGAGGACATGGACAAAACTATCATCAAACAAGATCAATCCGTATGAGATCAATATGCTGGAGAAACTCTGCAAAAGGGGACCCCAGTGATTTGCTGTACTGGTGACAGGAATGAGACCAATCAAAAGGTGATAAGCAGGCCAGAGGGGTGGGAGGCAGAATTTCAGCGGCTACTAGTAATGATTTAACAGATTGTTGAGTACCATCGGAAAGTTCTCAAGATGCCTACAGCTCTATCGCCGGTGTATCACTTTGATCACCGGATCATGCTGAAGGCAAATCCAAACTGGTGAACATTCCAACTTACTGATACACCTATTTCCAGAAAGAAGGGATTGAGAGACTTGCAGAAGATATGTTAAGGAATTGGTTAACATGATTGAGCAGAAGCCTATTCTCATTATCAGTATTACTGATCAGTCAAGAAAAATGATGGGACCTGACAATTGTTTGCTAACAACTGAACCCGCAAAAAAGCTTTTTGTGAAAAACTGGTTCCCATCCCTACTGTGAAGGATCGAGTAAGACAGGGGCTTCTCTCCAAAGATATGGCAATCGGAAAATCATTTATGTGCAGCTGAAATGATCCCAGAACCAAAGGTTTCCAATGCTCAATAGTGTTGCAATTACTGGAAAGAATTAACAAAAAGTTTCTTGACGCAAAGCTTGTAAAACCCACGGCAGCATATTTTTGCCTTACCAACCCTCGTTAAGAAATGCATGTCAATTTGAAGGCCTCTTGAGGAGCTTAAGGCAGGGATGGAGGTAGAATACAGTGGTTCCTTCGCACTGATACCAACATCTAAAATGCACGCAGAGAGAGAGAGAGAGAGTTCGTTTAGGAATGTGTTCAATTTGTGTAAGGCAACTTCACAATCTTTACAGTCGACAGTATTTGTAACCAATAAACACTTTTAGTGCCATGAACCAGGAAGACAACTATCCCACCATGCTAAAAAACGGAAGAACTATAGGATCACACAAACGGTAACTTACTGTTGACAAGATATCACCAAATAAACCATTTCTAGGAGTTCCACAATATTAAAATAACAGCAAAAATAATAAATAATAAACAATAAAGCAAAAGATTTAAAAAAATTATGAAAATATTTGTTAAGCCAATAAAAAATTCTTGTGAATTTTAAATCATGAACTAAAATACTCAACAAATAAAATTGTCGTTAAGTAATCCTACTGAAAAAATAAGAGATTAATTCCACCATACACTTCACAACATCCCATGAAATATGGCACATTTAGATGTTACCCTATACCACACTGCCATCAAATCTTTCTGCAGGATACCTCCTAATAATTGGCAAATAAATTAAAGAGTTAATCCTTAAGAGAACCATCAGCTAACTAGCGATCATGCCAACGGAATTGATGAGTTCTTCCAATGTCAAAAGAATTATGATGTGAAATATTCCTAACCCATTTCAGCATGACTCCAAAGACAAATGCTGTAACTGTTCCTAGATGGAGAGTCATCAAGGCTTGATTATCTATCTTATGAATATAATACCTTCCTTAACCTTCTTTTCTCCAGCATGAAATTTGGCAAGCCATTACCAAAAACAGAAATTTAAGAAGCCATTTGATCAGGAGATTGTTGCCACATGCCACAAGTCATGTTGGATTTAAGTGAACTATGAGGACACCCACGATGGGTCGGCCTAACCCAGTAGTGGGTCAAAGGGTGGTTACCTCCACTTGAGTGGTAGGAACTAACTCCCCATATTAGATGATGGGTGGCTATCAACGATAACCTCCATGACTCTTCAATATCATTACATGGATAACTTCCATTTTGAGGAAGAAGTTGAGAGAAATAAAAAATGATGAGAATAAGAAGAGCATAGAGAAATCCTACAAAATGTTTCTAAACTCCTGCACTTGAGTAGGGAAAAGTGATTGTTTCCCATTTGTGTTACACTTTGATCAAGAGTACATTTTATCTAAAAGGAATTCAGTATTCAACCAGGATCTTGGGAATCTCCGTAAATCTATGATTATCCTTTGACTTATTATATTTTTTGAACTTCCCATGCTCAGTGGTTTTCTTCAAATCCTTTACCGCTCATCCTTCTTTGAGAATGTAAGTCTAACAACTGCCGATCTCACCCAATGATATGTAAAGTGGCATAACATCCACCACAATGGAGGTGTTTCATATGCGCTCAGCCTACTAGAACTGCTGGGAGAAGATCAAATGCCCACATCCAAATTGATACCAGCTGGGGTACTATAACATTGACCGCCCTCATAAAAGGAACACAAGGAAGCCAAAAAAGGAACCCCTCGATTTTTTAGAGGGTGTGCACGCCCTTGAGCACCGGCACATCGGCCGTAAGGCACTGGGATCAGAAAATTACACGAGATCCTTGACAACACCCGGTTCGGGGATTTCTAGGTTAAGTACGTACTACATATCCTTGGTTTAAAACTCAAAATCCTCTGGAGAAAAAACACAAATCTAGTTAAAGTGATCATAGAGAGCAAAAATGACGCCAATGCTTTGCCCTTCACACCACTTAAAATGCTCATCCAAGTCAGCTGTAATCTTAAAATCAAAACCCATTTTCGCCCATTAATATTTCTTCTTTAAAAAAATTGCACAAACTCATTGTAAGATAACAATCTACAAATCACCAAAACCAAGCAAAACTCACTAAGATCTGCTTCAAATAAAGCAAGATAACAAAATCACACAGAGCCCCCAGCAATGAGTTAGACGAATACCTTGTCTAAGGTACAAATCTCTAGCAGATGCAGATCTGGGACTTACCACACAAATGTAATCCTCCTAAACCCCAAATCCAGCATTCCTGTATTCACAATTGTTCAAATTAAGCGAATAAGAAATTTCATAACAACTATTTTGCACCATCAACAGCATAAAAGGAAGATGTAGAGAGCGAGCGAGGGGGTACTGCCTAGAGACTGAGCTTGCAAATTAAGGCAATGGGTACATTCTCATGATTTTCTTTTCTCAGCTCACTGCTTCTCTCTTTTCCATACTGAACACCGAAAAAAAAATACCCCACAATTTCAAAAATTGAATTTATTACTTTTAAGGGGACTAAATACAGTACAAGTCATCCGATCGTGATTGAGTGAGGCGTACGTTTTTATCCGTAGATCAGAAGGGTGCCTTGAAATGTTGACCTGACGATGAGATAAACGGCAGAGATAGAGAGATCACAGGTCGCGAGCGTTTGTCGAAGACAGCTTAGTAGTGAAGTGTGAGGTTCGCATCGGGACTGACGTCTTGCTTCGGGAAAAAGAGTGCTGATTCTTTAATTGTCGCCATATGTGTATAAACACGGTTCTGCCCTCGAAAGGTAGACATACTGTTTCTCGCGCTGGGTGGCGCGTGTAGAGAAATGCTACTGGTCCGCGGCTCATGCAGAATGGCCAACTGACACCTGGTGTGTGCTGTGAGTTTGTGTCTCACGCGTGACAATCCGTTCGTGAAACTCCGCGCCGGATGACTGCCAAAACGGAAATTTTCGGAGAATTGGCGGTTAGAACCTCGCCGTCGCCGTCGGTCTCATGGTGAGGATTATATAGAACGGCAATTGTGCGATTTTCTATTAGCTTGTTTTTTCTTCTGAGTGTTGGGTCCCTCCAAAATTTTAAATAAAAATAGGCCCATTAATTAGATTCATAGAATAGAAGAATCTCATCTGTTAAAATACTATCAAAAGACTTACCTTATTGTAATTTAATTAAAAATTTTAACAATTTTTTTTTGTAAATTAAAAATATAAAAGTTTGAACTATTTTTCAAGCAATAAAGCTTAACTTTTTTTAAATATTTTTTCAACCGTCGAATTTTAACAAAAACAAATACCAAATCAAATAAAACTTAAAATAAATTTTAAAATTTTGAAACAATCATTCTTAAAATTCTAAAGAGCACTAATATACGCAGATATCGTGCAAGCAATCACAATTATCTGCCTCATTTTTTACGACATTAATTATTATCTCGGGTCATTTCATATAATGTATTTTTAACTGTTTTACGTCTAATCTGAGACAATTCAAAAATAAAATTATTTTGCTTAATGAATTGTCAAAATAGGCCTAATCAGAACGCATACATTGTCCCAAATTTAACCCGTGAAGGCAGAGACGTCGATATCTTCCGACTGTAGATTTGTGTCGCCGGAATACCTTCCGAGTGTGGTTGATGCCATGCTCAATGCAGATCACTTTCCAAATCATGGTGCTGTTTCGGTTGTTGCATGGTTAATTTTTTAGAGAGAAAGGGAGGTGAGGCATGTGAGACTTTTGAAGGTGAGGAAAAGAAAAAGCTTAGAGAATGAGAGGTGAAGAGACAGACTGGACTAGAGAAAGAGAGAGGGAGAGGGAATCCAAAGTGAGAGAAACTTGGCCAAAAATCTATTTTTTTATGGTGACGTGACCTTTTTTATTTTTTATTTTTTGTCTTTTGGGTGAAGTGGGTGTAACTAAAGTGGAGTATTAAAGCTAAAATTAAAGAGAGGTTTAGTAGTTGTTGGAGTCAATCAAGCACATAAGAGCCTAGACAGCTAGAAGTCTAAGAATGACAATGCCCAGTGGATGGTAGGCACAATGTATCATTGCTGGCAAATATCTGAGCAGATCTTATCAAGCAATTGAACGGAGCGATATCATATTCATATTATGTAATAATAAATAGATAATATTAAATTAAAAAAAGAGCGTTGAAAGAAATAAATTTGATCTACTGACTAATTGTCATGTATTATTTTATTGACAATCTGTATTTTATATGACCACAGCCCCAATATATACAATAAGCACTACCTACATTATCAATCTTTCCTCGTAATCCAAAATGTGTGACGTGATTACCTATCAAAATGTATAACGATTAATCCACTAATTAGAACATAAATAATAACTATTCGAATAAAAAATTACCATCAAATCAAAGGCCGCAACAAATAATAACTCTCTTACCACCATAAAGGACGAGGCTTCTAAGCAACGAGCCAGGCGAGAAAATTGTAATCACCCACTAATACTCGTGATCTCTAGAAGATATAGTCCCTTAAGCACTCAATCGGTAAATTATGTTAATTGGAAGCATGCCCATGATGATACTTTTTTCCGATAAAATCTTATCTCAGAGCATAATTTTACAATCTTTTTTCTCTAACTCATTTATAAAAATGTTTATTAATTTAAATATCAAAGGATAATTTTGAAAACTTACTCCAAAATTACTAAAGTTAAAATTCAAATTACATATATGCTTCAATAATGTTTAATAAATGTCTAATAACTTATTTTATATATTCTAAAATTATTATTTATTTAATATTTGGATTCACTACAATAATATGGACTCTAGTTATGAAAATATTTTTAAGAAGTACAATTTTAACTTATTTAGTTTTTTATTATACTCTCTATCAATTACTTTTCCTTTGGTTTTATGCGACTATAATATTTATTTTTATTTTATAAATAACACATAACTTAACTTTGTAACAATTTTTATTACATTCCCTCAAATAATACATAATTATTACTTATAGTTAAATTGCTCAATGTAATAGACTTGTATCACTAGACATTTGCGTGGCATAAATGCCAC
The DNA here is from genome assembly GCA_028571085.2 of Nepenthes alata. Classification (NCBI taxonomy): domain Eukaryota; kingdom Viridiplantae; phylum Streptophyta; class Magnoliopsida; order Caryophyllales; family Nepenthaceae; genus Nepenthes; species Nepenthes alata. Next base: position 1,192 of record JAOVVI020003917.1, on the reverse strand, counting down.
TTCAAGCTTAGCATGTACTCTTTTTAGGCCTTTTACAATAGTGTGCTTAACCTTTTAGGTTAATCTACTAGTCTTAGGCCATAATCTAATAGTGGAGCCGCATTTATTAGCAATACCAAATTGATCTTTTTCAATCGATATCCTAACTCAGCTTATTACAAATACCAATAATCATTCATACTCCAATTATTCATATTATCTTATTTAACTGACTCCACCTAATAAATTCATTAGCATTTATAGCAAACTTGGTGTAAGGGTCGAGCATTTAATTAATACTAATATTAGATAATTAACTTAATATAATTAAAATTATTATCAAATAATATAAAAAATTACATTAAAAAGTCAATCTTTGACCAAATTCGGTTAAGAGAATCGACGCCTGGTGGAGGTTTGGATACACGCCTGAGGTGCCAAAAACAGTAAGCTTACGGCCGATCCACAATTGAGGGTGCCTATCCAATAACGTGTCATCTAATGTGTGCATGAGTGATGCTTGAGCGCCACTCCTATATATAAGGATATTCGAGCTCATTTTCAATCATTTTTACTGAGAAATTTTGAAAAGAGAGAGACCCAAGGAGAAGAGAGAGAAAACAAGCGTCACCCCTGTATATAAGGGTATCTGAGCTCATTTCCAGCCATTTCTATAGAGAAATTCAAAGAAGAGAGAGAGGGAGCTAAGGAGAAGAGAGAGAAAGCTTGATAAAGTTCAAAATTTTGTGATTTAAGGCTAGAATTTTGATGAATCGAATTAATATAAGTGCACTCTATACTATCATTTTATTATTGTTCTTGATTTCTAATTTTCATAGGCATTTCTTATTTTAATACTCATCCAAGTTATAATTTCAAAGATAATATATTTATATTGAGTATACATGTCAATTTTTTATGATTTTATAAAGCAAATTAATAAAAATTCATATTTAAATTAAATATGGTGCATATGTGTGTTGAATATTACTCCATAACTATATGCATGTCTTAAATTTATAACTTAATGGCCTTACATGTGATGAATTTTATTTATACTGCTATTGCATGTTTCGAACCTACAATTATAGCTTGCGTGTTTATAAATTTTTTAAAAAATTATCTTGCATATATATTATTAAATCTAAAATTTGCACAACCCTCAGTTGTTGATTTTTATTGAATTTTTTAGTCCTACATGCCTTAGATTTGT
>JAOVVI020003916.1:0-15961 GCA_028571085.2 Nepenthes alata | reverse complement strand
GCATCCACCGAGGGCATGACTGTAATTTCAAACCACTGGCCCACCACACTAGTTGGGAATTGGAGCACTTTGCTCGGTCCCACATGACAGCGCCGGCGCCGCCGCTTAATGGATCCCTGCGACCGTAAAACAGAGCGAAGTCACTTGTTAATAATAATGAAATTTTATGTAAAATATTTGGATTCAAATTCGGGGCTCCTTTTATCAAGGGAGAATCAGCCTTGACTTTTTTTTTTTTTTAAATGTTGAGTTAAATATTTAATATTAAAAAATTAAAATTATCACCTCCGTTTAGATCGCGGCTCGCCGCAGTTCACACTGCCATTTTATCTCTATCATTATTCTATCGGAGGTGCATATACCTCCAAATTCGCTGAACTGAGATAAATATAATCTATAGATAGAGAATGCTTTTCCGTCTAATTCTCCGGCGGAAATCGTGTTGGAAAATCTGGTGCGCAGTGGGTGCACTGGAAGGTTCGAACTACGTGGGTCCACACTGATCGGAGACGGAGATTTGTCTTGTAGACCCTCGGCGTAGGTTCTTGCAATTTATGAGCACGAGATTGCTAGTTTACGTACATGTGGGTCGAATTCAATGACCTGCTGTGTCTGTTACCCAAAAGAAAGAAACAAAAAAATCACTTACTGTATCATTGTCCTTCTCGTTCTCCTGCATATTTAGGGTTTTGTTGCCATTCGTATTGAAAATCAACATTCCTCTGTGTCTGTTTGTCACTTTCTGCTTTTAAGGCATGTTTTCCACTCTCGGTTTAAGCTAGTAAATCTTATAACATGTTTCTTATTTGAATGTTGTTCGCTGTGGTTGTGGGTATATTTTGATGATCGTGATTGAAGTAGACAGTGAAGTGGATGGAGGCTACTCTGAGATGGTCGCTGCTGGTTCTCGTGACTGCTGGACTAGGTATGTGTCCTGAATTAATGTGTTTTTTTTCTTGGCCCTGCCCTTGTTTTGGTGCAAATTGTCTTCTGGCAACTTTCCTCAGTACCAAAAGTTAGTCTTATTTATTCTTTAACCTTTGTGAACAGCAATGTATTTTGGACGCTAGACAAATCAAGGGGAAGATTTAGCTAATTTAAACTAAGCTTTTCTAGTGTTTTCCTCGTGCCTTGGCATCTCCGATGGCTCAAAGTATCTCATTGAAATTTGTTTATCTTGTGTATGAAAATTCACCCCGCAGGACATAATAGTTTCTCTCTCAGGATTTTATGCCATAGGCCCTTTGATCTGAAAAATGCTTGATTGATCTTTTAGCTTAGAATGCAAATTTTTTTAGATTACTAGTAATTTATTTAGGCTATTCTTACTAAGCATGTCAGATCAAGAGAATAAAATAATTTGTGCACCAATCATGGAAAGAAAAGGCAATAAACAATCCTACAGAAATTTGCATTGAAGTGTGCATTTTTCTAGAGTGATCTTCATTCATATCATCGTTTATTTTGTTGTTAACATTTGATTTTTATTCCTGCTAGAAGTGTCTACCTGCAATTACTTGTATACAAGTGTACTTACCAGGGGTGGTGACAGTATCATCCCTATGCAATTTTCCAGTATAATCACTATTTTTTCCTCTTTTTTTTCTTTTTTCTTTTTCTTTTGTGCTTTGCATCCAGTGTCTTCACTGGGAAATGCCTCTGCTGTTAAAGATGACTTTAAGCAGTGTGAAACTGCTGTCAAGAAATGGGCATCCTCCTCGCTCGAGGAAGTTAAAGAAGATAAACACACATTGCGAGATCTGTTGTTTTTTCTGCATATACCAAGGACAGGAGGACGAACATACTTCCACTGGTAATTATTTATAGTTTGCACTAGTGCAAAACGAATTCTTGAAGTTTGCATGGAAGCTTTCACAACTGTAAGAGTTTCCTGTTTCTGGGCGGCTGCAGTTTCTTGAAAAACTTATACTCTGGCAAGCTAGAGTGTCCTCGCTCTTATGATAAACTACGATTCAACCCAAGGTATCTTTTTTATTCTGTCTTTTAGTTTCATTCAGTTATTATCCTTCTATTGTTTCCCCTTGCTTTACTTTTTCTATGTTCTGTGTATTAGTTCTGGATTGAACATATATATCTAGTATTTCTGATGTATAATCTATGCCACAAATTTATACTGTTGATGGTTGTATTCTTTACAAATAATCAGTGATTTGTTGCAATTCTGTTAAAAATGTAGAATTATTTGATAGTAGTTTATCTGACCCTTTTTGGTGGTGAAGATATATTTCTGGTTTCTTTGCACATAACAAAATATATTTTTCTGCCATTTTCTCACATTAAAACCTCTTTTTTGTAATTTTTTTTTTCAATGTGCAGAATTTAAAATCTTTGCACTGTTGGCTCTGCGGTTAAAATTTTTCTGAAAGGATGAAAACCCCCTTGACCTTTCATTTTGTGAATTAAAAATAGATTTAGATGAAATATGGACTATTAAATATCATGCTCCCATATTCAATCATAATACCACTCTGTCCACTTGCATTTCTCTCTCTATTTCTCTCTCTCCGACAACTGCCCACCCACCTCCGTCATGACCTGTCCTCTGCCCTTTATTGTGCCCTCCTGTGTCTCTCTCTTGTGGCCCTCCTTCACCATCTCCTACTGTCCTTCCCCCCCGTTTTTCGTTCTCATCTCATATCTCCTCTGAATCTATTTTGCTGAAATTGTATTAAATCAATTTTATTAGTATTTGGTCGATGGTGTATCCAGTGGTTGCTTTTGCATGGAGTTGATGGTGGTGTTTGAGGTGAGATGGTATTGCTCTAATGGGAATTTTTAATAGAGGAGAGTGATGGAGGAGTGATTGTTGTTCGGGGCGGTGTTGCTGATGTTTGGGATGGTTGGTTATTATGGAGAAGAGAAATATGAGACCAATGAAGTAGAAAATAGAAGAAAAATGTCAAATATTTGAGCATATTAAGGTGTAGGGGCATATTAATCATCAAATACAATAATTGGATGAAATTTGTCACCTTAGCAAAAATATTAATGAAAGGATAAGGCAAGATGTGACATTGCTAACATTGCATAAAATGTGTCATGTTTAAAACTTTGCTATGTGATGTAAATATGGAAAATAGTAGGTGGCCTTGTCAACAGCTCATATGTGTTCTTACAACAATCAGCCTCTGCTGAATATTCTTTGTGGATAAAAAGAGATGTTTGTTCAAAGAGAACATAAACCATCATGAAACCGTCTGTTTCATGAAAATTCTTGTTTATTATATTTACAGTTGAGAAGGTTGTGTGAATTGCAGAGTAGGTTGAGTGAATTGCAGCATTAAACCTACTCTGGTGTTTTATTTAAAACTGTATCTCATGCCTTTTTGTAGGAAATGGTATGATTATGGCCATTGGAATGGCATAGATTATCAAATTACTGATGTTCCCTTTACTAGCTCATATGAGAGAGATATTTTTTGTCTTATTATTGTCTGTTAAGTTGACCTGTTATTTGATATTCCATCTAAGAATAGCCCTATCTTATGTAGCTGGTTTGATTGTGGCAGGTCAGACATCAATTAATTTCATCACCAAAATTTTAAATAGGGATCTCGGTGAAAATTTTTGTTGAACAGTCTACGATGGGCATGTTATGCAATAGCTTAGTCAATCCGATTTCACAAGAATGCAAATTAAAGCACAACTTGAGTGATTAAAACTTTTCCAAAACTTGACTTTGGTAAATCCCATTTTTTTTGGCAACGATGATGGAAGAGTAGATTTGCTATATTGGTTCTCCGTGCCATAATCTGTTTTCTGAGGGAGTTTATCTATAATGTACTCATTGTTACCATGATTCTGTAGACTGCTGTAGAGTAGTAGATTGTTTAGCCATCCACTGTTATTTAATAGGAGAGGGCTAATTAAGGACATACTGGTATCTAGGCTTCTGCATCTTTTCTGGTTGCATTGATGTCATTGTGCATATAGTCAGTTTCTGCAGTTAAATTCTGTTTTTCACTAATCTTCATTGACCATAACATTGATAACATCATGTTCTAACATCAACAATGTATATACTGAAGATAGAATATCTTAGCAAGTTTAAGGGATGCATAGGAGTTCAAAGAAATCTATCTCAGAAAAAGGAAAATAAAAGTTTGGAGTACACATTTTATATTAATGAAGTCAGATGTGTAGTTCAGGTTTGGTGACAAAGAGCTTCCTTAAGTATTGCCCATTAGCACATCTTAACTTTTGCATGCAAACTGGTAAACAATTTAAATCAAAGAATATCACACACTACTTCAAAGAAAAGAGAAATGTTCTAAGGACATCCTTGGGTGACGCAGTGCTCCACCCATCCATCAATTCTTATGTGGGCCCGCTAGAGAGATAGATGGGTGCCATGTCATCATAGAGTCTCCACCTAACACTACTCCAAAGAAAAGCTCTTGACACTGAGAATCTCTAACTATTTACACCTTATGGCATCTAAATGCACACTTGTTAAGTGGTCTCATTACTTGGGAAAAAAATAAAGAGAGATGAAACGTAACATCTTAAGATGATTTGATGATGAAATTTTCCTCTCATGTCAAATTATCTGATATATGTTCATACAAACATGAGCACAAAAGCATATGCATATGTTAACATATACATATGATTTCAAATTGTTCCTTATTAGCTTCTTGTGTTTGAAAAAAAAAAAAATCAGAGCAACTCATGATCCAATCCCCCTGCTTTTAACCATGGAAAAGCACTCAGACTCTACTTTGAGTTGCGACCAATGTCTCTTGTTACTGTGATACTTACATTAATGAACTTGATCGTATATTGTTTTACAGTTTATGTGACATTTGTATGGTTTTTTGGTTTCTTGCAGAAAGACAAATTGCAGGCTGTTAGTTACTCATGATGATTATAGCGTGATGTCAAAACTGCCTAAGGAAAAAACTTCAGTAGTGACAATACTGAGGAACCCAGTTGACCGTGTCTTTAGCACTTACGAATTCTCAATTGAGGTGGCTGCTCGATTTTTGGTGCATCCTAACTTAACTTCTGCCTTACATTTTTCTGGACGTCTGCATAAGAAGACTAATGGAGTTGACACGCCAGATATTTGGCCATGGAAGTATTTGATTCCATGGATGAGAGAAGACCTTTTTGCTAGGGTATAGTCATTTTATCATTTTGATAGTACCTTTTCTTTTGTGATGAGTAATAAAGATTAGTTATACATGTTTCTTGTCTGTCTGTCATTCCCTTTTTCCTTCATGCTCATCGACTCTTGCTCACTATTCACATGTAAAACCTTCCAATGGGTTGTCAGATCAACTGTTCCAACCACCCTTTGTTTTGGGGGCAATGTCCTTGTGCAAAGAGAGAGAGAAGACAGAAATGAGGGAGATAAATTCCTGAATTCTAATGCTAGTAGCTGTACCTTTTCCTGAAGTCTGTGATAGTCCTAACAATCATTCCAATGTACTTTTCTGGTTGAACCTATTGGCTCACCATTTGGCTCTTGTTTTTTACCTGGCACACACAATTTTGAGCTTAGTTTTATTACCATCCCCTTCCCAAAGTGATTGAACAAATATAAGCAAAAAACAATACTTTAATCAGATTACTATTCCTCAATAATCCTTCCACTAGCTATGGATGCACAAAAGAACTGGTATAGCCAATTAAACATATCCACCCAATCGCTCTGGGTCTTGCTGGTTCTCATATTCTTTGCTTTGGGTCGGTCCTTAGTCCCAAATCTATGGACCTGATCATTGTTAGGTCTGGTATGTGTCTGGGGGTTTTGGACCCAACCAAATTCAGCCCGTGCCATCTGTGTTGTTTATATTATAACACATGCACACATTTGATACATATAACGTATCAATGTAAGCTAGCATTTTGTTTTTATATCTATATATATATATACATGCAAATATATAGTACTGTTGATTCTTGGCTCCTCCCTTCCTATTTGATACTCTCCTAAATGTCCTTTCTTGACACAGTCACCTAAAGTCCATCCTGGAATTCCACCTTTTTTGAACCCAATCTTTTAATAAGGGGGCAATATCCCCTCAATCCTCAAAATCTCAACTAACTTAGCTTGAAACTCTTGGTTTTCTTTTACTTTGAAATTCCCCAAATCCTACTTATTCTGACCTCTGAGTATTTTGGGTAAACTTACTTTTTGATGATGCCAGAAGAATGGGAGCCACATTCTTTTACAATGAGTGTTCTGGAAGCATTTTGGTTTGGCTTTTAGCTATTGGGGTTACTTATGCGGAATTGTTGCTGGTCCACTTGATACTTGGAGGAGTTGGTGATATTCTAGAGGCTTGGATAGGTTGTAGACCGATGTAGAAGTACCTTAGATGAGAAAGGAACAAGAATATTGATGAGATTGAGAGTACTGATCAAAAATTGGAGGAATGTGGGGATGATGAGCAGCTCTATGTGAAACTTCCAAGATGAGGGTTAGGAAGGAATACTGGAGAAAAAGAATAAGCGTATAAGATTTCAAAAATCTGTGAAATTTGAACTCATATGTTGAATTTATGTGTTCTAGGACCACATTTGGAGTTTCAAATTTTCATCCTCATTTAAGGAGGTAGGATAATGCCACAAAAATTATCCACAACCTGGTTGAAGATTTTTTTTTGGACCTTGATTTATGTATAGCATTTTATTTTATTGAAAAGCTCAAAAGTTTTTATGAACCCTACTATGACCTTTTCAAAAGGTGAATCCTCCTTCCACCTTGCTGTGAAGGTGCTATGTGCGTATAATGTGATTCGCAAGCCACCATCACCCATCCTTTCTTTCTGTCCTCCCTGAACACCCAATCTAGCGAGGGAGTGCTATCACATCATCTTCTCTCTTTCCTCCCAGATCTTTGCTAATATAATTTTTGGGTTGAAGGTAAGAATCACCAATAAGCAAACGAGTAGGGAAGTAGGGTTAGAGATTCGTGAGATCTGATACTAGGAGTTGTACTATTGATGACTCTATCCATGCGGCAATTTTCTTACAGAAAAGATGGCTTGGTCTGGTACTCGGTGATGACTCAGTGGCTGAATAATATAAAGAAATTATAAGCAAATTGCATGTGGTTTCCCTGTAGCTCTGTATTAGAGTGAATGAAGTTACTTTGGGAAATTGACAGAAAGTGGGAAATTGAGTTTCTGAGGGATTAGATTCAGGCCCCTTAAGCTTTTACTGAATCTCAGAGATCTAAAAACCATCTTTTGTTGAAAAAAATATTGAATATTGCAATTTATATTGTGCAAAAGTTTGTTTGTTTAGATTCTGAAAAAAGATGTGGAGATGGTGATGAGGTTGAGGAGCTAGGGTGGTCAAGCCATAGTACCATAACAAGTGAAGGAGAACATGTTTGTGGTGGGACATTATTGATGGAATATGGTGTACAGTGACTCAATGAGTTCCAGGCAGTGTTGTTATGGTTAGTGTGTAATATGCTGTGGTTGAAGCTGGAGAAGGAGGAGATGGAGTGTGGAAATGTTATTTTCTGACAACATGACCGAGATTGAGGTAGGGATGTCACTAGAATATTTGATGGCTGATGATTATTAATCACAGGCTTACCATGTTCATGCTGGTTGTTTTCTGCATGCATGCGTGCGGGCACGTGCATGCATGTATGTGCCAGAGGAGGGAGGGAGTTTTGAATGTTTTACTGTTTTAGTTGAAAATTATTATCAGTTGTCTCTTAGATATATTTCACTAACTGAAGTTGACTGAGGCTAGTTTGTACTGATGGGTGATTTCCTTAGCACACAACTCAGTGATGGTGCAACCAATGGGTGGGGGTTTCTGCCTGGAACAAGAGGTTATATTAACTGAGATTTGAACAGGGTCTTTTCGTTCTAAAGAAATATGAAACCTTAGTCATGGTTGTGGCCAACAGTTTTTCTTTGGAATCCATAAAATGTAATTTTATAAATAAGATTCCGATATGGCATCCACTGAGACTGGTTACACTAATATATGAATATATGAAACATGAGCAATATTACAAGCTTCAGCTGATTGCATCAAGAGAATCAAATAATGATAAAGAGTATTTTCATTAAACCACAGGTCTAATGTTGATCCATCAAGTGTTAGAACACATGTATAACGATGATCCATGAAGTGATTTTTTAAATCTGTCAGTAATCTCCACACTGTCAGAAGCTCTTCCATTTCTTTCTTTCCACATAATCCAAGTCAGAGCTAAAGTAATTCCTTCCACGCATTATTAATATTAATATTGTTGTTATTATTACTATGTTGACTCCAATGTGCTGACACATTTTGGATGCATTGGAGATTTCATAAGTTAAGAAAAACGGGACTCTTAATAAACTAAAAAAAAAATTGAAGCCATTTGGAAATTTAAAATCGAAGATCAAAGCCTACATTGTCTTCTTTTTCCCATTATATGAGGCATTCTATAACATAACTACGTTGTTTTTGCTATACTAATTCTTCCTATGAAGCTTTTTCGGGTAATGAAACAAAAGATATACTTTTTTTTAAAAGAAAATTAGTATGAAGTTGTGCTGATCAATCATGTTGGTTAACTAGTGTGATCCTCGGCCACTAGTGCATTGTGTAGCCCTCCCCCCCCCCAAAAAAAAGCAAGCAAACAAACAAACGAAAAGAAGAAAAGATGACACTGTCCAAGATTTGTTTCACTTTGTGATCCTTTCTTACACACTCTGGTGGAATCCCTTTGGTGCCTCGAGTCTTTTTTTTCCTTACGTTACTTCCTGAAAAATTCCCATTATGATATTGTACTGGTCATTTAGAATGACCAATTGTAGGATGGCATCAATAACTGAATTTTGTAGATATGTCAGTTTAACTTGTATCACTTGATTTCTATTGTATAATATTGAACTGCTGCATTTTTGCTTCCAACTACTATATTAATTTTTGTTTGTTAGTTTGATTTTCTTTTCTTTTCTTTTCCTTGATAGAGAGATGGTAGGATGCAAGAGGCCCCAAATTTCATCCGAAGCAATGATTCATATAGTATGGTGGATATTGTCATGCCCCTGTATCAGTACATTAATGATCCCATCGCTTTGGACATCATCCACAATGGTGCCACATTCCAGGTAATCCGGTCCACGGTGTAGTCAAGTTGGATGTAATCAGAATCCATATTTTTTTATTAGATTGTTATCCCTTTTGTGCTGATTGTATATGGGATTTTAGCAGCTCCAGGATATGCATTGCAAATGTCATTTCCCTTTTCTTCATATAATTAGCATCATGACTCGTGGTTTATTTTTGTCTACTCTAGTCCTTGTTTAAAAAATGAAATATGCAAGAGATGGCTTCTTGTTCAATGTGGTCTGTTGCTTGAGTTATGGTTGTACCTCTGATTTTGGTGCTCAAGACTTTTTTGAAGTTCCCCAAGCTATGCCTTGGAAAATTTGTCATTCAGTTGCATGAGCAGTGGCAGGCCTAAAAAGTTTTCCCAGAGGGACTAAATGTAATATAAAGTAATCAATGTAAATTAGTTTAATATTTTTTTCCCAAATGAAACCAATATGAATAATTCCTTGTACACTAAAGCTTAATTTACGTTTCTTTCTTGGAGGAGCTTCATTTTCTAAACAGTGTTTGCTCTAAAGTTGACTTCTTTTGGAAAATCGCCCCATAACTGAACGGCAAGTTAATTTACTCGGTATGAGTTATGGACAAGTTGTTAATCCACCCTATTTACAGTTAAATAAATATCCAAATTAAAACTAATATAAATGATTAAAGATAACATAGATTCTAATTCATCGAGCAATTGTACCATAAAGCATTGTTCAATGTCATAAACTCAAAAACTGATCACCTAATTATATGTTCAATAAATCTCTAATTAGATATTGCTAAATCTAAGTTTGGTTTTTTTTGCTCTAGATAATCTGACTTCAGACTCAAATCTCATAAAAATACCTTAGAATTTTGCCCTTTTCAACCTTGAGCTATCCTCTTCTTCTCTTCATTCTTCTTCTATTTCATTATCTTCTTCTTCTTCATCCTCTATGATTTTTTTCTTGTTATTCCCTCTTGGACTCCTTTATCATAGTCACTCTTTGAAGCTTTTAACTTTTGGTTTGCCTTATGTTACCTTTTTTCTTAATATTTCACTTCTACTTCCTGCTTTTTTTTAAAAAAACTCTTTCCATCTGATCTTATCTTTCCTTTCTGAGCTTCCTCCCTAAGATATCATATCTAAACCGTTTCCTTATTTTTTTCATCTTAAAAATGCTAGCTCCCATGTTTTTTTTAATCTCACTTGGTACTTCTTTCCTGCTTTTACCAAGATACAATTTTCTTCACAATATATGAGTTGGCAGGCTGATATGAGCGACCTTGTTTACCCTGCTCTAGGACAACTTGTTTTGATCAGTAAGAGAGATGATTCATTATTGAAAAATGCGAAGGTAACAACCTATTAAGTATTACAACACAACTCTGCATAGCATTACTTAAAGTTACCTACTATTTTCTTTTCTTTGGATATTTCTAGCTGCAACTCACCTGCTGTGCTTCTAGTAATGTAAGTCCTTTTAGTCTGATAAGGACTTCGTGGATTCAATTGGGCCATCCCTTACTAGGCCCAATCTGGGCCTGCCCTTGCACATCAGTCCATTCCCCCCAATTATGCTATGGTATTAGTAGAACGTCGCTTGCTGAGGGTTGTAACAATTATATCTTGAATTTGAAAGAAAAAAAAAACAGAAACAGATCATCATAGTTCAAAGCAAGTATTTCTATTTCTTTTTTTTCAGTCAAATTCTTCTAAGTCTTTGCATTAAGGGTAATATATGAGGGAAAAAATTTTTTTTCCTGGCCACTGAGATGGCAATGACCATCATATGACATCCATGTCAACTTGCTTCCACTGCACCGTGAGTCTGCGACAATGGCTCTGTTTCGTTTCCATGCTCTCTCAGTCGGACAATGTTAGTTTTGGATTTTTTTTAAGAGTACTGAAAGACTTGTTTCCAAATCTTTCCTTTTTTTGTTGCTTGAATTGTTTGACATGGTAATAGATGGACATCATGCTCCTTTCAGATGCCAAACATGTTTAAAGCATCATTCTGATATTCACGACATTGGGTGCCACTAATGGTGCCGCCAAGAACTGGAAAATAAATAAGATCTTTACATTGTTAGATTGAATTCCAGCAATGATCGAAAATTGGTAATGACTGTATATCGCAAGAGATCCTTGAGGCTAAAAGTGACAAAATCAGCCTCAAGGCACAATTTGAACTCGGTTTCAGGAGTTGGCAAGGAATTTCTGAGTTTTTCTGTGTACACTTAACTCTACTGATGAAGTCTGTTTAGTTTGCTTCCATGTTTATTTAGGGGGCATATCTTGTTCAAATTTTATTCTCAACTGGCTATCCTATCCTATTTGCAGGTGGCAGGACTAACAAACAACTCTCATGTAGAGGAATCCCATGAAGTGCGTCACTGCGTTCAGAAGTATAGTAATTTGGGTACATATGTGCTTGAAGTAGCCAAGGTAGTAATATCATTTTCTGTTGCAGATAGCATATTCGGACCCATGTTCTCCAACATCTGTCTCCATACATCTTATTCAGTCCAGATTCAATTTAAATTTTGCAGAAGAGGGTAGACAATATGTTATATGTTGGACTAACAGAAGACCACGATAGATCTGCAACTATGTTTGCAGAGGTGATTGGCACACAGGTCATTTCTCAATTTGTAGGATCAAATGCTAGCACAGATCATTCAGCTAATGAGGGATCAGGTTAGTCAGGCAATAGTTTCCATTGATCACTAGGTTCAGATGCTTCTATCCCTTCATTTGTGTTCAGAGTTTTTGATCAGTGTAAGAACTACAGCCGGAAAAAGCTTTAATCTTCACTGCACATGCCCATACCAAGAACAACAATGTAAAGATTCTGTAAAAGGAATATCCAAGAATGAAAGGAAAAGTAGATCCCTTTTAGTGTTCTCTCCAAACCCATTGAGTTCCCGATCTTTCCTTTTATGAAAAATGTGCCCAATGCTGGAGGCCTTCCTCATTGCAAACTCTTAAGAGGGTCAAATGGTGAGAAAATTACATCTACATTACTATGAGGCTTTTTTTCTTTGAATTTATGACTTACATGTCATATTCGAACAACAAATGTTTGTAAGAGGCAGGATTTGTTGAGAATCTCTCTCTCTCTCTCTATCTATATATATAACCTCCAAGTATGCATGTACGTTTGTAGGAGTGGAATGGGAAGGATGACAAGAATAATGTAGGAGAATTGTTTTATTATCTTGTGGAGAATTGTAATATTATGTTACTAGTATTTTTAGGTTGTTTTTGCATTATCTTTTAATTAGTAAGCTAGGATTTCATGTCGTCTAGTAGGAGATAATATTATGATAAATTGTATTACGAATTTGTTTCCTGATTACATCAATAGTTGGGAGCCTATATGAACATGCCTTAGATTCTTTTTGATTCACATGACCTCTAAATTGTGATGTTTATTGAGAATATTGGTCAATGATGTTTTGTCTCTAATTTCTTCCGTCTTCTACGTCTCTCTCTACTCTTCCCCCTACCTTCTGGTTCTGTCTGTGTCCATTGTATTCTTCTTCTTCCCTCCGATTTTTCTTCTCTAGTCTCTACCCTTCTTTTTCTGGTCCTGCATCATTGTCTGTATTTATATGTAGACATAAGCTCATATAATCTAGCAATTATTGTGAGATTAAAAAATATAAAAATAAGTTTTAGTTTTGCAAAGTCTTTGTTAAGGATTGAGAAATGCTCAAATGTAGACTAGCAGTGGGCTATTGACTCGCCTAGGCCAATATTATATGTTTGACCCCACCAACTCCACACTATCTTATCTAAAGGTATTTGAGTGATACTGAGATATGCACTGACAAAACTAGTTAGAATGGCTTTAAAATGCTTTGGGGAAACTTTTTTTAGTTTTTCTTTTGATTGTGGAATAAACTTTTATCATTGAAAGGTGATGTTATTGATTGAGATCATATGAACACTTGCAAAACCCTTTTTGTTGTTGCAGAGCAGGACTCATCTTTAACAGATTCTGAACTTGAAAATGATCCTTATCAGGTTAGTTGCAATTGTGTCTTACCACGACATGATAGAATTGTACTGTAATTGGATTGAAACTCCCTTTATTAAAAAAGCAAGACAGAAGGCTGGATTGACATTCCAAGAGGATGACTTTGTCTGTCTATTTTTATGACTGATATTTCCTGCATGACAGAGTAGCCGTGATGACCAAAACACAAGTAACTATGGTTCACCTAATACGCCGAAAAGCACAAAGAAAATTGTAAGTTCATGGCTGATTTTGTTACTGTCTAAATTAGCACATTTTCATCTGCTTAGTTTCCTCAAATATTTGACTTGAGACATCTTTACTCTTTTAGAAGCTGACTGTTGGAGAACATATGAAAGTTTACAAAGACTGCATTACTAAATTAAGGGAGGCTCAGGCTCTCCGACGCAACAGGTCCTTAATGAAAATATCCCCTGCAAACTTTACAAAGGAGGTATTGATCATATGATAGTTCGAGAAAACCACTAGATGCGCCTTCTGATTTTTCACATTCCATTGTTTGTCAGTTACTTCATCTCATTTATGCAAGAGCTTCTATTCTTCTAGCTTTACAGTCTTTTCACTTCTGAGCTTCTCAGTTTTTCTTGAACAATGTTGTCTGTGTGGATTAAACATATAAATGTGACAAGCTAATCTGCATGATGAACCACAAATTGACGCATATGTTATGGCAACATCTAAAGGGTGAGTTCTGAGTTCCACCATTTGAAATAGACAAATCTAGAAATATCCATTCCATGATACAGCTCATATCATAACCTTCTTGGCTAAAAATGAAAAAAGGAAAAGTATGGTGGGTCCCATGCCAAAAACTACATGCAGTGAACCAAACGGAGGAGAAAATGTATTAGAGATGGAGATAGGATCTCTATAATTATGATTTTCAGATAACTTTTGAAGAAATGGATGAATATGGATATTATCATAAATGACAAGAACAACGATATCAAAAAAAAGGGGGGGAAGGAGAAGGCGGAGACTAGCTAATTAATTGGGGATTAGTTGTCATGATCCACATAGAAACCATATGCCATCATGTTACTAATTCGATTTGGGCATTTTACGCCTTTTTGTGTGAATTTATCCCTCATGTCCGAAGCTCATGTTTTGGGCCTTTGGTGAATTATGCGTTTATGGGTGCTAACATAATGAAAACTTTTACAGGCACGCCTGAAGGTACCTGAATCAGTTCTTCGTCAGATAATTTCACTTAACAGTCTAGATGTGGAATTATATAAATACGCTCAGGACATCATTGCTAGGCAACGTAATTGCTTAATACAAGAGTCGGTGAGTGTTGCAATTTCAGTCTTCTCCTTGAATTCGTTCACCTGTCCGATAAATCCACTTGCTCACTATTGACACCTTCAACCTCTCACCCCTTCCCCATGAAAACCTCCCCATCTTCCGTCTCTCACTTAGTGGTCCTTCCACCATCTCCATCACCACCACCACCGCCGCCACCAATAGCCTCACTGTGACCATCACCTACCTGACAACAACCAGCATCAATGAAACCTTTATGCCATTGCCACCACCAGCAACCCTCTGCGGCTCACCTCCTTTCCAACATCTGATCTCCTTCTTTGTTGCAGAACAAACCCATCAAGCCTCATCCTGCCAGTCACTACCCACTAATTTGAAGAACTAGACAGGCCACTTCTGAGCTTTCTTAACTTTTGTCAATTTCGCTGGGAAAGTGTAGTATAAAAGTCCTTTGAGAATTCAGCAGCCTCAGCCACGGTGCTTGATAGGTGGAAGCCTTATTGCATTATAATCCTCTTTACTTGGATGTCTGTCTCTCCTTTGTAATTTGATTTTTTTTCTATTTTTTGTGAAGTGCGATTGATCTGGGTTTAAATTTGATGATGTTAATTGCCTAGAGGTGTAGGGTGTGGCACAGTAGTGGTGGCAACAGTGGTTTCAGGTGGCATGGATAACAATTCTGACTGTTGAGTTTTATAGAACCATACATTTTCATCTAATTTTTCTTTCTCTACTGTTAAACCAAATAAATTAGAGAAAAACATATATCAAATATTTCATTTATAGTATACTGGAGTTTCCCTTACAACTGCGATCACACCCTCTTACACATTCAAGTTGGACCAAACTGGCATATCCCAGGTGCAATCAGCTCCTCGTATAATAATGGATTATCCATGTAAATTAATGACGTGGATTTTGTTGGTTTTTTAAGTAAGGCGGGGTTCTCCTACCCTGAAGATGGCGTCTTGTTTATTTGCATCATTCATCCCCATCCTTCGTTGACTACCATGCGTTGAACTTGTTGGCTCATGGTTTATAGATGTTTATTTATCTACTGTTCCTCCTCACAAAAAACCTCGTAGTTGACAGGCTTTGCATTTTGTGTGCCCCCACCTGTCTCAAGAGCCAACAGGGAACCGGAGCAAACCCCTTTTTATTATTTCCTGTTTGCACAAGAATTATTTAACTGTTGAGATCATGCTTATTGTCTCAACTCATTTCTGTATGTCAAAATGCAGGAAAGGCAGAACAGCATATTGATCAATTCATACAGCGGTGCTCATTCTTGGAAAAACGTTTCAATTGCCAGTGTCCTATTTGTATTGTTTTTAGTCCTCGTTCTGTTTCTGAACGCAAGAAGAAGAACATCAAAAATTAAGATATGAGCACGATTCATTTATAAGCTTATCACAACAGGCCTTCAAGTGTTGCAGGATTAGCCATTAACAGTGAAGCAGTCTGCGCCTGTATGGTTGATTATACTTAGAATGGCCATTGCTTTTCAATTTTTCATACAAATGACAATTGCAGATTAAGGGGGAGAATATAAATGTTCCTGTTGTACTATATATATATAT
>JAOVVI020003915.1:0-15149 GCA_028571085.2 Nepenthes alata | reverse complement strand
TCCCCCATGAGGCACTCGCGATGTTGAGCAGACCGGTTCGATAGGTCAATAAACTTTACTAAAAAATCAGGATAAATTAGCCGCACAATACGTCAGTTTATGTTGATCCCCTTCCATAACCGCGCCAGCATCATGCCTGAGACCTCATGAGGGCGAATGCGGTGGTTCAGCTTATTCTCCAAAGTTGTCATCTGCCTCGCAAGCTAGTCGAAGCACCTCTTGACTCGTTCATTCTCCTCCTTCAAACGGGCCTTCTTCTCCTTTAGGCGGTCACTCTCCTCCACTAGGCCGGCCACCACATTATCATTCACGCTAGTATTCTCCTCCCTTAACCTGACATTTTTTGCCGTCAGGTCTGTCAGCACAAGCTCTAAGGCAATAGCATCCTCCTGATACTCCGTCTTCAGAGCCTCCAGCTCCGCATCAAGTCAGACAATCTCCATATCCCCATCAAAGATCACCATATCTCTCTACTCAAGCTCCTTAACGACTGCGCTAGTGACTTATCAGTCTGCAAAAAAAGGGTCAGTAACAACAAAATTAAAGGCAAGGCAGGTTACAAAAGTATACCTATCAGATCTTTCGCACAAGCCTCTCTGGCCTGACGTGCAGCATTGGCTCCGGCGGCGGTGGACTAGGAGAAGACCTCTCCTGAGCAAGCCTGGCAATAACCTCTGCCACAAGCTCCTCCAGTAGCCCCACAAAAAGAGCCTTCGTCCCTGATGGCTTCCTCGTAGAGGGCTCCTCCTGTACCTCTGTAATCTCACCAACAGCCTGAATAGGCTCTTCGGCGATTGGCGCCCCTTAAGCCTTTTGAACTCCCCAGTAGCACGCTCCTTCAATGCTGCAGCAATAGCTGGCTTCTCCAATGGTGCAGCAGTAACAGACTACTCCAACGGCGCAGCAATCAATACAACAGGAGGCATAGTAGGCACCTCCATGTGTTCCACAGATGGCGTCTCCTCTAGTAGATCAACGGCCCGCTCCATTATGGGCTCCGTAGGAAACTCCACTGGCCCCGAGTGCTTTGGCTACAATAAAGTCAAAATGACGTAGCTGGCAAAAGACTAAAACATGGCCCTAAAGGCCTCATCAACAGGCTCAACACCACCCAAGCCAGAGCTATCGTTAACTCCCGAAAGCTAGTCGGTCAACACGCTCCCTAGCTCGAGGGAGGAGGACGAAGAGGGCACCACCATCCTCTTAACCCTAGAACCCTCATGAGACCCCTCACTGGATGGCTCTCTGATCACAAGGGGCCCTACCTTCCTCTTTCTCAATGATTCCCTCATCTTCTGCTCTGGAGATGGAGGCCTCCACTTAGCTTTCTTGGCCTCAGTACGAGAGACCAAGTGGTCTCTCCGGAACTCCCCAATGTGGCTCTCAACCAACTTGACCAGCCACGATAGGGACGCTGTCTTTGCCTCAGAGGGCACCCCAATGTACACATCAGGCACCTTGCCGCATTCCCTAGCCAACGGCCAGATTTCACCCACGTGGATAAAGAAGAACCGATTCTTTCAATTCTTTAATGAGTCGTATGTGGCAGTGCTTACATGAAGACCGTTGCGTGTGGCAATGGAGATCTATTCCTCTCCCTAGTTGAACTTAAACAGCCCTCTGACCATCGACACCGTAAGCCGCCTCAAATGCTAATGGAGGAATATGCAGAAAGAGTACAGATACCGTACCGCGTTTGCATGGAACTGTACGATTGGGACTTGAAGTGCCCTGACAATCGCCAGCAGTTCGTTGGGGACTGGAATGTGTAGCCCACCCCTCAAATTGGATTCGTATATGGTCACGAAGTCTTCAAGTGGTAGGTACGTCCTGTCATCCTTCGCAGGAACTCGAAAGTCAACCTCCTTGGAATGTTGTACTCCACATGCAACTCCTTCACATCAGATTCGTTAAAGACCGAAGCAATATCAGTAACAGAGGAAGCCATGAATGTGGAAAAGAATGGGGCAGCAAGACGCTTAGGGTTTTACAGGCCAAGGAAGACGAAGGAAAGCGTGGGAAAAATTTAAAATAAAATGGACGGACAACTTAAATGTCAATGCAAACACAGAACCCACTAATCACCTCGTAAACATACACCTTCATTACTACCACGTGTTATTTCCTAAAAGGATGCCGTCGATTCAGATCTTCTGACGCATTAATTAATGAGATCCTGAATTCCCCGAGTGCAGACACGTGGCTGCCTTTTCGTCTAACAAGCCAGCTAATGATGGCATGTCTTTCCAACTCCCACAAGTCATCCAAATTTGACCCAAACTGTCAATAAATTCAGTCAATATTTTATCCACCAAGTCATCTAAATTTGACCAAGACGGTCAACAAACCCAATCAATGTGCCTTTCTATAGTTCTCCAGAGTTTGGCCCAAACGGTCAACTAATCCGATCAACATTTCAGAAGCACGCCAGGCTTTGTGCTAGATGGTCAACAACTCCGTCACCCTTAACGGACGACAGCCAGAAACTTCACATTATGAACATGCTGGATGCCAAAATTTAGACCATCAGCATGGAGAGCTAGTGATGGGTATGCCCATAGTGGGTTGGCCCAATAAAAGAAACAGACCAGATCCACGAAGATCCATATGCTCGCCTGGACGGTCAATGTCAGGCATCAACCAGATGAGAAGCAAAATTGGGCAGCCAATGAGCTCCCCATGAGACTATCAATATTTCTATTGATTGAAAGTATTACGGTAGGCCAGCCGAAGAAAGCAAGCCTCACATGGGATAGGCCCAGTTGGGCACACACCTCCGTACACGACCAGTAATGATTCTCTTCCCTGATTTCACTCCTTTCGAGAAGATAATCAGTACTATAACAGGTACCAGCAGATTCAGCACTCGTCCCATGAGAAAAGCGTTAAATTTTCTCTTCCTGCCTACTGTAAACTCTAACGATAACAGGATGCAGAAGGAAGGCGAGTAATCTTGAGAGCCGTTGCCCGCTAGAAAAGAAAGTAATCCTAACCGATTGCTGAAATCAAGCCTTCCTGCCAAGGAAGGTCACCCGGCAGAGTGTAAGGATCACGCATTCCTACCCAAGAAATGTCGCCCAACACTTCATCTGTAAAAGCCTATGGACTCTCCACTCTATGGCATGCTCACTTCTAAGCCTACAAATGCTCATTGTTATAATCATACGATCGTTACTCAGACTTCAAAGGCACATTGCTCTTCTAAGACTTTCATAGTGCATAGATAGTTTTTCAAGTTCTCATACTTATAGAACTAAGACTCGCCCTCTCTCTCACGACGTTCCTTACGAACACAAGGTTGACAGACTTTGCTCCTCACGAGCCACTATAGCGCCTCTCACTCATCTCGAACACTCCTTGTCTTCTCTCTCTACCCTCATTTCCATTTTCCTTCTTAAAAGTCGAAGGCTGATTTCTAACTTGAGCGTTAGAGTATTTTTAGTCGGATAATATCTCACCGACACCTGACCTCTTATTTCCTGTAGTGATGTGTAGGGTCCAGACTCGGTGAACGGAGTAGGATCCAGATGATCAAGATGACCCGAATCTAGTCGAAGCTTGGATCCGGTGACGCATCAATATAGATTTATAAATATATATGTATAGAAGTAATTCAGATTGATTCAAATAAGCAGATATCTCATCTAAGTCCAAGTTTAAGTCTAATTCCAAATCCAAGACTGGATCAGCTCGTTATTTAGGGTAGAATTTGATAGTCAGATGATCCAATAGCGTGCGTAAAAATCAAAATAGTATCACAATGAATAGTCTAAAGGTTCGAATCAAATTATATAGTTAAAAATTATTTATACGAGACTTACCAAAACCTATTTGTGAGTAAAATCAATGAATCTCAAATCCAAATCCAAATTAAAATCCAATACAAATCATTACTGAAATACAAATCATATGCCAAATTTGAATTCTAATGATTTAAAGACTAACTTAAAAAATAGTTACATATACTTCCTGTAACCTTAGGCCATAATAAATACAAATTTGGAGAGTATGATTATCCACCTATATACTCTGGCTCCTATAAGTAAGGTTACGCACTATATTTTATCACACGTAATTTTGAGTATAATTATCAATTTTATCAAATATATTAGGACATCTGAATATATTATAAGGTCTAATCAAATCATCTTATGGTAAGGTCACTATGTCTAAGTACTTCCTACTGACGAAAAGAAATTTTCAATAACAAATATATTTCCGTTGAGAGTTGACCAAAATATATAATAACAAATCTAAATATAGTGACCCCAACTCGACACATACATGTAAAAATAAACGGCTAATACAAAGTCTTACGATTATTTTTATACAAATATACATGTATAAAAATACATAGTGTCCAATAAAATTTTTTAAACTTTTAAAAAACTAGTAAACCCTCCAAAATTATAAAGTCCAAACCAAAAACCTCCAAATCAACCAATGAACCATACATGCATATTCAGAATAAACAAATCAGATATATAAAAATACATGTATATTTGTAAAATTTTAAACAGTATCTAAAATATATAAGATATTAAATAAAATTAAGAATATGCGTTACAAATATTTGCCTTGATATTATACTCCACAGATTTAAAGAAAAGATATTCTGAAGTACCCGAATCGGACATTTTTCTCTCATGTCGGTGCGTCTCTCTCTCTCTACCCTCGCGGTCTTTCTCTCCTACCACGATACGCTACCTTGCCGGGAGCCGCCGCTACCTCTCTCGGCTACCGCCGGCCTTCCCAAGGTGCTCTTTCCCCACTATGCCACCACTACCTTCTTTCTCTCTTCGTGCAAACCCTCCTCCTCTTTCTCTCTCCGACCGCATGCCTCTCATCGTGTTGCCTCTCCCCACGTTGCCTCTCCTCCGTGGGCGTTGCCACCTGCACCGCCTCCTCCTTCTCCTTCCTCTCCCTTCTTTTTTTGCCATGCCAAACCCTACTCCCTCTTTTCTCCTCTCTCTCTCCTCTCTTCTCTCCCTTTTTCCTTCTCTTCTTTCTTTTCTCTTGCTTCCCCCAATTCCCCTTTTATTATATCTATATATATTATTAACATTATTATTATAATATATATATATATATATATTCTATCTTCCCTTTTTCCTTTATGGTTCTTTTATAATTTAATTGGTATTCGGGTACTAATATAGGCACACATTGAGAGCAGCCCAATTGATCCAAATATCTTTCAAATATTTATAATATTTAATTTTTTTCATCTCCAAATTACATAAAATCATGATTAATATTAAAATAATCCAAATAATAATTAAGGATATTATAATATTTTTCACAAATGGCGCCAATGATGCATCATCGAATCCAAATTATTGTATGGATTAGGGAGCTGTAGATCTAATCTTTGAGTTAGGTTGATTTGAAATTGGTCCAATGTGACGGAACGTCATTTTTTTTGCTCCGTCAGAGACCGTCTGGAACTGAAACCCAAGATTTTAGACTCTTAGGTAAAAAAAGGCTAGACTGGTCCTACCACACAAGTAGATTATTAAAAGCGTAAATAATGCAATCACAGGATCACCAAATGCCTTTTTAACATTCATGGCTCCAACTCTTTAACATTCCATTTCATTGAACCAACACTCGTACAGAGATGCCTTTCTAAAGCCTGATTACAATCAAAAGATAATGGCGGAAGCAGATATACTTCAAAAGGTACATAAGCGGAAGTATAGACATTCTCATACAAGCTATTCAAAGATAATTACACTTCATATCATCAAAATCCTCCAAAAACCTTCGACAGACTTTCCGAATCCAAGATCCCTTCCTGCTAAGCTTGATCTAGTTTTGCTCGTCCGCTATTAATTCTACAGTCTCATCTGAAAAAATTATAAAAGAATGAGCTGAAATCCAGTAAGGTACTAAAAACATGTAATAAAACAATGTCATGGAAATTTCAAGATTCATGATCAATGTCAATTTTCAGAATACATAATATAACTGTTCAGTGCTAATTTTCAAAGCATATAACTTTACTGTCTCATGTAAATTTTCAGAGTCCAAAATTTAGTGTCAAATCCAAAGTTCATGGCTCATGTCAAAATCCAAAGTTCTCAAATTCATATCATTTTTACTGGTTTTTATTATCCAAAGGAACCTAGGCTGGTAGACCCTACCAACCAAGGGGGAGAATAATCAGAAATAAATTCTGTTCGCTCTACACAATCAAAGGCCTCTATTCAAAATTCATATTCATATCTTTTCCATAGGATAAATTGTGTTCCATTTACTCCATACAATCAAAGGCCTCTATTCAATATTCAATTTTTATCCTCCCATTACGTCCCGAGGAGGGGTGGACCACGTATCACTCAATGGACAGAGTTATTTTCAATTACCATCGTAACGTTCTAAGGCATGTTTGAGAACCTGATCCGACTGCGTAACAGTGCTAGGTCTGATCTTATTGATCTTATTCATTGATAGTTCATCGTGTCTTAAGGCCGATTCACAATTTATATGCTCCATTTTCCGAACAAATTCAAAGGGCCTTCCTATTTTGATATCATGTCTCAAGGCCGGTTGATAATTCATATGTTCCATTTTTCGGATAGATTCAAAGGGCCTTCACATTTTGTTATTCCAATTTCATACCAAGTTTTCATTCAGAGAAAATCCGATGATGATTTGTACAGAAATATGGGCCAAACATGAAATCAAAATTCAGAATTTCATTCATGCAAAGTAGTCCAACCGTACATTGAACTTAAAACATGAAATCAAGGTTACGAATTAAAATCATATTATTCATGCATTCCTCGCAACTATCATATAGAGATATTTAAAAGCAGTAATTATAGAAAAATAATTATGAAGTACTCTTGCATCAAAACGCTCTAAAAGCTTGATCTTAAATACGAAAGATACACTTGCCTGATTTCCAAACGGTCCTCTCCAACTGGCCTAAGGCTCCCTCTTTCTCTTCGTCTTTCACTTTTCCTTTTTTTCACAGATGTTCCTAACTTCTATTTCAGACTAGGAGTTCAGTATATATAGAGGAGGGGTTAGGTGGGAGCAAGTGGGGTAAGTTACCCACTTGGTACTTTCTTCTAGAAGGTTAACGGAGTAGGTAAGGGTAGTTTACTTTGATTAGATTGGAGTTGTTGGATCTGGACCAACTAAATAACAAAGTCGACCTTTAACGTCTTCAGTTTACTCCCGCTTTCAACGTCCTTAATTTATTTCAAACAATAATTCTAAATCCGATTAACAACTCATCATCAATCCCAACATTTTTTTCTTACTCAAAATCGGCCAACATTTCCTTCTTACTCAAAATCGGCCCACATTTCTTTCTTACTCAAAACCGGCCAACACTTCCTTCTTACTCAAAACCGGCCAACATTTCTTTGTTACTCAAAACCGGCCAACATTTCCTTCTTACTCATCAAATCATCACTCCGCCCTTCGCTAACATCGCCATCCACTCTAGCCTCAACTCTTCACCATGCACTCGGGCCTCATCAAGTCTCTAAAGTCACTCAGGTTTTCTTCTTCATCAAATCATCACTCTGGCCTCCTTACTCATCAAATAATCACTACGGCCTCCATGAGTTCTCAAGACCACTCCGACCTCTATAATTCACAAGGCCACTCCGGCCTTCAAGAGGGCTCAAGCCACTACGGCTAAGAAGCGGTGACAAGCCACTCCTTAAGTCACTCCAACTTTCAAGTG
This sequence comes from Nepenthes alata, assembly GCA_028571085.2. Lineage (NCBI taxonomy): Eukaryota > Viridiplantae > Streptophyta > Magnoliopsida > Caryophyllales > Nepenthaceae > Nepenthes > Nepenthes alata. The sequence goes on along the minus strand of JAOVVI020003915.1, from coordinate 7,444 downwards.
GCATAAGGCCACAGCACCCTTCAAGCCTCCCATGAGGCACTCCGGCCATCATGTGGCATAAGGCCACTCCAGCCTTCATGTGGCATAAAGCCACTCCAGCCTTCAAGCTTTCACAAATCACTCCGGCTTTCAAGCCTTTCACAAATCACTCCCGCTTCCAAGCCTTTCATGAATCACTCCCGCTTCCAAGCCTTTCACAAATCACTCCGGCTTCCAATCCTTTCACGAATCACTCGGACTTTGAAGCCTTTCACGAATCACTCAGACTTTTAAGCCTTTCACGAATCACTCTAACTTCCAAGCCTTTCACAAATCACTCCGACTTTCAAGCCTTTCACAAATCACTCCGGCTTTTAAGCTACCTTACCATATACTTTCTAACCCTTTATATTTTGGGATTGGGATCTCACAGTTCTCCCCTACTTGAAGAAATTTCTTCCTCAAAATTTAAATGAAGTTACAAACCTTTAAACGAATAAATGGGGATACTTGCTCTAGATTTTTTCTTCTCGCTCTCAAGTTGCTTGTCCGGGTGAGTGATTCCTCGAGAGCACATTCACCAAGGGGTTCATCTTGGTACGTCGTCTTTGCTCCTTCCGGTCTAGAATCTACAGTGGCTCCTTAATGTAGGATAAATCTTTGTCAATTTCCAAGGGCTCGAATTCAATCACATGGGTGGGATCATGCACATACTTCTTGAGCATGGATACATGGAACACGTAATGTACTTCTGTCAGATTTGGTGGCAGCGCCAATCTGTAAGCTACTTCTCTGATCCTCTCTAAAATCTCAAAGGGGCCAATAACTCGGGGTTTAACTTTCCTTTAAGCCCAAACCTGGTCGTCCCTTTAGATGGTGACATTTTCAAAAACACAAAGTCGTCCACCTCAAACTTTAATTTTGACTTCCTCCGATCTGCATAGCTTTTCTACCTACTCCGGGCAATCGTCAAGTTCTTGTGTATTAATTTAATATTTTCTGCCATTTCTTTAACAATTTCAGGACCCAAAATTTTTTTATCTTCGGTCTCCTTCCAATAGATCGATGATATATACTTTCTCCCATACAATGCCTCAAAAGATGCCATACCTATACTTGCCTGATAACTATTGTTATAAGCAAACTCCCCCAATGCCAGATAACTTTCTAAAGCCCCTTTCATGTCCAACACAGACGCTCTTAACATATCTTCTAAAATTTGAATCGTATGTTTTGACTAACCGTTCGTCTGAGGGTGATAAGTAGTGCTGAACTTTAGTTCCATCCCAAATTCTTTACATAAACTCTTCCATAACCTTAAAACAAAGCGGGGATCCCTATCAGATACAACAGAAATAGGCACACCATGAAGCCTAATAATTTCGTTCACATACAGCTAGGTCAGCTTGGCGCGAGAGTAAGTCATCATTATTGCTAAGAAATGGGCTGACTTTGTCATCCGGTCTACAATAACCCAAACGATACCATATTTTCTTGGAGTCATTGGTTGACCGGTCACAAAGTCCATGGTAACATCCTCCCATTTTTAGCTTGGAACCGGCATTGGTAGTAAAAACCGAGATGGCTTTCTTCTTCCAGCTTTCATTGTTGGCACACAAGACACTTCCCTACATAAGTCGTGACGTCCCTATTCATATTTCTCTACCAAAAAGTTTTCTTTAAATCCAGGTATATTTTATTGACTCCTATATGGATTGTATACCGCAATCAGTGAGCTTCCTTCAAAATCTTCTCCTTTAGTTCTACATCATCCGGTACACACAAACGATCTCTAAACCTCAACACTCGTCCGTTCGAATATTAAAATCAATTCTGGAATCTTTATTCAGATCACCCAGAATATCCATAAGAAAAGAGTCGTTTACCTGTTTTTCCTTAACTTCATCTATCACCTCTGGCTGTACTTGAAGGTACAATAAAATCATCCGACCTCCCTGAACATAATGTCGGATATCACATTGCCTCAAGTACTCTAACATTTCTATTTTCTTAATCTGTAACTTGGCCATATAGCTTGATTGGCGGCTCAAAGTATCTGCAACTACATTCATATTTCCCGATTTATACTAGATTTCACAATCATAATCTTTTTGAAATTCTACCCATCTTCTCTGTCTCATATTTAGCTCTTTCTATGAGAATAGGTATTTCAAACTCTTGTGATCAGAATAGACTAGAAACCCTTTATCATAAAGATAGTGTCTCCAAATTCTTAAGGCAAACACAATTGCAGCAAGTTCAAGATCATAAGTTGGATGATTCCTTTCATACACCTTTAGTTGTCTAGAACCGTAAGCCACTACCTTACCGTTTTGCATTAACACACACCCTAAACCAGCCTTAGAAGCGTCACAATATACTTCAAAACCTCCTAGATCGTCCAAAATTGTTAGTACCAGAGCTGTTGTCAAGCAATCTTTCAGCTTGTCAAAACTCCGGTCACAATCTTCAGTCCAATCAAACTTGACCTCTTTCTTAGTCAATTGAGTGAGGGGTACAACAATTTGAGAAAAATTTTCTACAAAACGCCTATAATATCCGGCCATGCTAAGAAAACTCCGGAATTCAGTAACGGACGTAGGCTAACTTCAATTTGTAACGGCCTCCACCTTCTTTGGATCCACATCAATTCCTCCATTGAAAATTATATGTCCAAAAAATACCACTTTCTTCAGCCAGAATTCACACTCTTTCAATTTAGCATACAATTTCTCTTCCCGAAGCACTTGGAGTACGGTCCTTAAATGAATTTCATGTTCCTCACGATTCTTTGAGTATATTCAAATGTCATCTATGAACACCACCAAAAACTTATCAAAATAACGCCTAAACACCCTATTCATCAAATCCATAAAAGCTGCTGGAGCATTTGTAAGACCAAAGGGCTTCACTAGAAATTTATAATGGTCATACCTCGTTCTAGAGGCAGTTTTGGCCACATCCTCCTTCTTAATCTTCAGTTGATGATATCTGGACCTCAAGTCAATTTTTAAAAATACCCAAGATCCTTGTAACTGATCGAACAAGTCATCAATGTGCGGAAAAGGAAATTTGTTCTTTATTGTAATTTTATTCAATTCACGGAAATCCACATATAGCCGCAGAGATCCGTCCTTCCTTACAACAACACTGGCATGCCCCACGAAGATACACTCGGTCTAATGAATCCCTTTTCTAACAACTCCTGCATTTACAATTTTAGTTCATTTAATTCAGTAGGTGCTATACGGTAGTGTGCCTTAGAAATCGAAACAACACCGAAAGTAACCTTAATTTTAAATTCAATTTCTTGGCGAGGAGGTAATCCAGGTAACACCTCTGAAAAAACATCCACAAAATTACATACCACTAAAATATCTTTAGCCAGCACACCATGACTCCCAATAGTACTGGCATTCGCCAGGTAGGCTTAGCATCTACTTTGCATCAAATGTTTAGCATGTAAAGAAGAAACTAACATAGGCATCTCCTTTCTACTAATCCCTTGAAAAAAGAAGGGATCCATTCCAGAGATGTTGAAATACACTCTCTTCTGAAAATAATCGATAGTGGCATAGTATTTGGCTAGCCAGTCCATTCCTAAGATAACATCAAAGTCACCCATATCTAACAGTATCAAGTCCACCATCAGACAATTTCCATTCACCTCAACCTCACATTCAAGGAACAGAACATCTGTTATTACCGAGGACCCGATAAGGGTCGAAACAGCTAAAGTAAAATTCAAAATTCTTGGGACAGACACAATATAACATGCAAATTACTGAAAAATAAATGAGTGTGTAGATCCAGAATCAAATAAAATAGAGGACAGCATTCCACAGATAAGGAGGGTACCTTCAACCATATTTAGAGATGTTTCAGAATCCTGCATCGTTACTGCAAAAGCCTTAGCCCCAGCCGTTGGCTTATTTGCTTCCATTCTTCTGGGCAATGTACAGTCTTTCATCAAATGACCTTATCGACCACAGTTAAAACATGCCCCAATTGCCTTAAAATAGGGCCTCCCAGCATGGTTCCTCCCACAAAGAGTACAATCAGTAACCGAAGTTTGAGGGTTTGTCAGAAATTGGGCTTCAACTATACTTTTCCCATTAACTGATGTCTTCACCTTTTTAGACAACCTTGAGGACCCCAAATTAGATCCAAAGCTAATACTCGTCCGGCTAGCAGTCTTTCTTGTGAAAAACTTCTGTGTTTCCAGCTCCCTTTCGAATATTAACGCCCGATCTAAAATGTCCGCATACGTCTGAAGCTTCTGGGTTACCAACTGTATTCTAATATCATTCATTAGCCATTGTTGGAATTTCTTAGCCTTCCTTAGTTCATCCTCCATAATATAAGTCGCAAAATGGGACAACTCTGTAAATTTTATATCATATTCAGCCACTGTACGGTTTCCTTATTTAAGCCGCATAAAGTCCTACTCTTTTTGGTCTTGTAGACTGGAGGAAAAATATTTATCCATAAACACCTCTTTGAATATTCCCCATGTGATTTTCTCATCGGGCACCGCAAACACCCTCTTTTGCATATCCCACCAGCTATCAGCCTCTTCTTCCAATTTGTAGGCTGCAAAGGTGACTTTTTCCCGATCTCTGCACCGTATTACCATAAAAATCTTCGTCATTCTTTTAATCCAGATATTTACTTTGGCTGGATCTGGTTCTCCTAAGAATTTTAACGCTCTCTCTGCCGTGAATTTATCATACGCTGTTGGGGCAGAATTTATCGAAGCTGGCTCCAATGCTAGAACCGAAGCCATATGACGTTGCTCCATTGACTCTATTATTGCTGTCATTCTTCCCAATATATTTATATATTCAGCCTCACAATCTGAGGGTATACCCGCATCACCCTGATCATCCCTTCTACCTCTTCTGGTAGTCATTTATGTCCTATAATTAAAAATAGGACAATATTAATAAATCTCAGATGATCAGGTTATGGGGAGGGATTAACAATCATTCATGAAGGTCCCTAGCCTTCAGGCTACACCTATATATCCTATCTAATCTTAGTGTCCTTGGCCTTGTCCTATTCAAACCTATGCTTCCGTTTATGATCAATTATTCATAAGACATCTTGTCTCTCTCTAATACAAACTGTGACGGAACCTCATTTTTTTTACTCTGTTAGAGACCGTCTGGAACTGAAACCCAAGATTTCAACCTCTTAGGTAAAATAGTCTGTATTGGTCCTGCCACACAGGTAGATTTATTAAAATCATAAATAACGCAATCACATGATCACCAAATGCCTTTTCAACATTCATGGCTCCAACTCTTTAACATTCCATTTCATTGAACCAACATTCGTACAGAGATGCCTTTCTAAAACCTGATTACAATCAAAAGATAATGGCAGAAGTAGATGTACTTCAAAAGGTACATAAGCGAAAGTACATACACTCTCATACATGCTATTCAAAGATAATTACATTTAAGATCATCAAAATCCTCCAAAAATCTTCCACAAACTTTCCGAATCCAAGAACCCTTCCTGCTAACCTTGATCTAGTTTTTCTCGTCCACTATTAATTCTACAGTTTTATCTACAAAATATAAAAGAATAAGCCAAAACCCAATAAGGTACTAAAAGCATGCAATAAAATAATGTCATTGAAATTTCAAGATTCATGATCAATGTCAATTTTTGGGGTACGTAATATAACTATTCATTGCTAATTTTCAAAGCATATAACTTTATTGTCTCATGTAAATTTTCAGAATCCAAAATTTAGTGTCAAATTTGAAGTTCATGGCTCATGTCAAAATCTAAAGTTCTCAAATGCATGTCATTTTTACTGGTCTTTATTATCCAAAGGGACCAAAGCTGGTAGACCATACCAACCAAGGGAGAGAGTAATCGGAAACAGATTATGTTCGCTCTATACAATCAAAGGCCACTATTCAAAATTTATATTCATATCATTTCCATAGGATAGATTGTGTTATATTTACTCCACACGATCAGAGGCCTCTGTTCAATATTTAATTTTTACCCTCTCATTACGTCCCGAGGAGGGACGGACCACATATTACTTCATGGACGGAGCTATTTTTGATTACCATCGTAACGTTCTAAGGCATGTCAAAAAATATTATTTGACTGTGTAACAGTGCTAGGTCCGATCTTATTCGTTCATAGTTCATCATGTCTTAAGGCCAATTCATAATTTATATGCTCCATTTTCGGGACAGATTCAAAGGGCCTTCCTATTTTGATATCATGTCTCAAGGCCAATTGATAATTCATATGTTCCATTTTTCGGACAGATTCAAAGGGCCTTCACATTTTGTTATTCCAATTTCATACCAAGTTTTTGTGCAGAGCAAATCCGATCATGATTTGAACATAAATATGGGCCAAACATGAAATTAAAATTCAAAATTTCATTCATGCAAAGCAGTCCGACCATACATTGAACTTAAAGCATGAAATCAAGGTTACGAATTAAAGTCATATTATTCATGCATTCCTCGCAACTATCATACATAAATATTTAAAAGCAGTAATTATAGAAAAACAATTCTCAAGTACTATTGCATCAAAACATTCTAAATGCCTAATCTTAAAAACGAACGGTACACTTGCCTGATTTCCAAACGGTCCTCTCCAATTGGCTTAAGGCTCCATCTTCTCTTCGTCTCTCACTTTTTCCTCCTTTCACAGATTTTCCTATCTCCTTTTTTAGACTAGGAGTTTAGTATATATAGAGGAGGGGTTATGTGAGAGCAGGTGGAATAAGTTACCCATTTGGTACTTTTTTCTAAAAGGTCAAGAGAGTTAGTAAGGGTAGTTTACTTACTCTGATTATATTGGAGTAGTTGGATCTGATCCGACTAAATAACAAAGTTAGCCTTTATCGTCTTCAGTTTACTCCAATTTTCAACGTCCTTAATTTATTTTGATCAATAATTCTAAATTCAGTAAGGGTAGTTTACTTACTCTGATTATATTGGAGTAGTTGGATCTGATCCGACTAAATAACAAAGTCAGCCTTTATCGTCTTCAGTTTACTCCAATTTTCAACGTCCTTAATTTATTTCGATCAATAATTCTAAATTCAGTTAACAACTCATCATCAATCAAAACTGGCCAACATTTTCTTCTTACTCAAAACCGGCCAACATTTTCTTCTTACTCATCAAATCATCACTCCAACCTTCGTTCACATCACCATCCACTTCGGCCTTAACTCTTCACCATGCACTCCGGCCTCATCAAGTCTCCAAAGTCACTCCGATTTTCTTCTTCATCCAATCATCACTCGGGCCTCCTCACTCAGCAATTCATCACTCCGGCCTCCTCACTCAGCAATTCATCACTCCGGCCCCCATGAGTTCTCAAGACCACTCCGGCCTCTATAATTCACAAGGCCACTTTGACCTTTAAGAGGGCTCAAGCCACTCCGGCCAAGAAGTGGTTACAAGCCACTCCT
>JAOVVI020003914.1:5759-18356 GCA_028571085.2 Nepenthes alata | reverse complement strand
CCCGCCCCAACCCACGCCAACCACCATAAACAAAAACCAAAACCGACCAACCGTGAATAATAATCAGGCGGGACACAAAGGTTCCACATCATATGTGTGGCCAAGTCATTAGAGCAGAAAACCCATCCAAAGGACAACAGCCCATAACTTTGGCCGCACCAATTCTGCATCTCATGAACAAAGCCAAAATTTGGGTAACCTTTTTTTAATCTTTCTCGAAGCACCTTCATGGGATCATAAGATTCCATTTTCTCTTTAATTTCCAAGTCCTCACAAAACCTAACAGACTCTAGGGTATCATTTGACAAACAAAATGTATTTCACACATCTACGCTGAAAAAAAGTTCTATCCCCCACCAAAATGAATTTCCATGAAGCTGTGACTAGCTCCATATGTTGGCCTTCTTTTTTTCAAAAACGTTTACTCATCCTTATCAAAAGAACCCAAATGCCTGAAAAAGGCCAAACTTCTGTGGAACAGATGAAATTACCTGCCAGAAGTGGTTAATGCAGCTTGCTTCTCTAGTCGTTTAAACAATATAAAAGGAGTCCCACTAAAGTTTCAGGGAGGTGCATCACTGCTGGAGAAATTCAATCACGCAAGGTTTCCAGTGATGAAGCCAGCCGAGATCCACAATCTTTCAAAAATTGAAGATCATGGGAAAGGCAGCGAGGAACAAAACCACTAGGGAGTGTAGAAGCACAAAACCAATGAAGCAGAACCATGAAGAGGCACATTACCAATGTGGCAGAACCATGAAGAAACCTCGACACAAAAAAACAAGCACAAATTCTCAGCAGGATTCTCAATGTTTCAAAACAATAAATAGTTAATAGCAGCTATCTTTTAATCCTCAAGTCTAAAATGAACATTGAACTATAAAGCATCATAATAGAAACAAAGTAACACAGAAAGTAAGAAACTCAACCAAATCCATGGGTCAAGGTGACGACACTGCCCAATTTAAACACAGTTGATATGTAGTCCACGCACACTAAATACCTAACACAGTATCCTCATCAAAAGTTGCAATTCAACTCCTGCTTCGACGACGTTCCCTTATACCATTTCTGCAAGTAAGATCAATAAAATGTGTAAACAGAAATAGCAATAAGCCTGAAGTAGCACATATGCAAAATGAAATCCAATAGGAAAATTAATGATGGATTGAGCATACTAAAATAGGCCAGGTAGTTAACGGACTACATATTGTAAAACAATTGAGGGTAGTGGCATCAAAATATGATGGAAATGGCAGGTCTAGGATGACATGGGAGGGTGGGAAACGATATGATCACCCCTCTAACTTCCAGAGAATGGCAAGAGATTCAATCCTACTCCATGTAATGGGCCTGCATGATTTGAGGATTTATTCTTCTTGAGGATACAAATATCATATCCGGTCAGTGCAGACATGATTCTCAAAATCATGTCAATATAATGAAGGATAGCTAGCTAGAATCTCCTCAAATATCCCCCAAAAGAAAAAAAAATGTTGAAAGGACTACTGAGCAAGAAACTACCCCCACTTAGGTGGAAAAGATGATATGCAAGAAACTACATGTAAACAGGTCGAATGAGTCAAGGATAACCCCATGGATAGCAGTAGACCAAACATCACAAGTAATTCAATGGTAAAAACCGGCAGGAATATACCCATTGGCATATGGAAACTCATCGCGTCCACGATTAGGAGGTGACCTACTGTAGCTACGCCCTCGGGGGGATGGACTGCGACGTCTTGGAGATCGGCCACGAGGACTGTAGCTGCTGTGGAAATCCACGAATCACAATAGCAGAAGACATTATAAAAGTTGAAGCGAGTTTGTACACCCCATATTCAGACATACATCACTGCTAAGAACTCACAAGTGAATAAAAGCATTTGTAACCCTTTAATACCAAGTTCAGAAAGAGAAGCAATGGAATGCAGGGGGAAACAGAAAAGAAATACATCAGAATGACAATAATCATTTTAAGAAACCATACCTCCTGCCATAACTTGGACTTCTGCGATATCTAGGGCTGCGGCTGCGTTTCCTTCCACCATCTATGCGCGAACGACATTCGCGGGCAAAGTGACCAGGCTCGCCACACTCGTAGCACTTCAAATCAGAACCACCTGAGCGTCCACGGCCTGCCCCACGGCCCCCACCCCCACCTCTAGAATTGTGTGAAAGTTCAACTCTCCAGCCATTTTTACCTAAATCGGAAATTTTAAATAGAAGGATAAAAGGAGCAGTTACCCCATATAATGCAACATCTTTTTAAAGTGATTTAATAAGTAATTAAACAAATATACAAGGAAAGAGGCATTAACACCATCTAAGCTCATGTCTCCACTAAAATATGAGACAGTTCAAAATCAAATAGACCATCTGCAAGATTGAAAGAAAATTATAAACCCATTTGTACAAATCAAAATCCCCTTGGTTGCAGTTATTGGTTACCTGATGTTAGAAACTACAGGTATCTTTTTTTGTAGTGACAAACTATCTTTTGTTGCAGAGACCACAAAGTATAACCCTCTTCACCATCAAAAGAATTGGAACCACATCATCTGATGAAAGCCCCAGCAGTGCCAACGGCCCTGTTAGCATGCTTTGTTCCTGTTAACATTATTATTTTGACACCATTCATTTCAACCGAATGGAGATAATTATTGTTAGTACTACTTATTTTGTGAATAACCCAGAAGTTAAATCAATATTTGTTATCTCTCTGTTACATCCCAACTGTTATTTAACAATATTCTCTATCTACAATTTCATTAGTAATCATTAAAAAACGCTAAGAAATGAATACCACATTGCCCTAGTTAAGGGAATAGATTTGAGAACTCATCAATTAATCAATAAACATTCCACTTCAAAAAGTAGAGAAGATGATTAATCAAGTATGACTCCAAACAACATCCTGTTCGCAGCAGCACTAAAAATAACTATTTTCAGCAGCTATTACTTTCAGCACTCGTTTCAGATCATATGGAATTTCAAAGCCTTTTCATCCCTTTCCAGTGATATACTGAATTTAGCCTTAGCAGGAGACTTTAGAAGGATAGGACTAGTAGCAAAGTTCAAATCTAGGAATACAAAATATTTGACAGTGTATCTGATAGTTTTAAGATTAAAATAAAAATGCCAGAAATACCGTCCAATTCTCGAATTGCATCTTTCGCATCCCTACTGTCATCAAAATCAATGAAGGCATAACCTGGGGGTCTTCGAGCAACCCAAACACTACAATGGTGAAACCAAAATTACTTAACAGTCATTACAAGAACTTTCTTGTGGTAAAATAAAGTCACAAAAACGATGACTTGGGAAACCCCCCACCGCACAAAATGGTCCATATCAAAGTGAAAAATTACAGCATTAAGTAGCTATAGCACAGGAATTCCAAATAATATTTAAAGATTAACAAACAAAATAAGCATTCAAGAAAAAAATTTGACAAGCATTCTCACTGAAAAGATTACACATTACAAATATTTCACCATCACAAAAAACAATGTCTCCCCTTACGCCTGCAGTGTAGCAATGTGACTCTTTTGTCCAAACTCCAAGGCTATTACAGCAGCTTATCCCCAATGAAATAGTATGTGCTCTTCTCATGGATGCACAGACTAAGGCTACCCAGCATGTGGATCATTCCAGTATGCTGAATAGAATGGGAATGGGAAAGTGGAGTGTATGCTATCATGCAATCTGATACAATGGGGATTGGCTTCTTTTATTTTATAGGTCAGAATACATTTATCTGTGACCAATTTCCAACTAAAGTAACATAGAGTTTCAAATGACTAGCAATATAAGGAGGCTTTGCCCTTATTTTAGGTCAATTTTCTTGTTTTATTGGCTTATAGGTTCAAATCTCAATAATAAAATGACAATGAAATCACTACAATTATTGTATGTATTTGGTTTGAACATTGAATTCAGTTACTAGGTTTGAACGTTGGTTCAGTGATTCAAAAGGCTAGTGTTCCATAGTTCAGATGCAAATTGTGATTTGCTAGGGCAATGGAGAGTTGTGGTACAGACATATGTGCTCTGATATAGCCTTCCAGTACAGACATCTGCTGCAAAAAAAAAAAAAAAAAATCTCACGTTTCAATCATGAATGGTAAATTAAGAGTATTGGTGGTGTGCAGTGAAAAATTTTAGGTTGGCAGTTCGAAGTTGAGGTTGGATGTTGAGGTTTGCTAGAGCTGTTGGGTTAAAGATATTTCAGAGACTGTTAATGCAGCTATTGTTTCAATGTAAAAAGACATACAGGACATTAGGTATTTATTTATATTGTGGTAATTGCCAATTCCAAATCTAAATTTATCAATGCCAGCAGAGCCTCTACGAAAGATACATTGCTCCTGCATTGACAAAATTAGCACCAAATGACAATTCCCTAAATCTGCCATATATATTAAAACATGTTGCAATAACAACACGGAACCACCATAATCAGATGAAACTATACAATAACCCAAATTCTAATGACACATGCCCCCTATCTCCATTTTCCACCTCAGGACATGAAACTCATCCTCCCAAATAGACACCTTTCTTCTCTGCTCCACTTCCAAACTTTATAGAATTGCTCAGCATATTTAAATTCTTTCATTCTTTAATTTCCAGCACCGCATGATAGTGCACATCACTCTTCCCTCTTGCCAAATTCACCTTTCCTTTTACCATCTTGCTAAAATCAAATTATTTTATCTTTCTAGTCCAACCACTTGTCCCTCCTCACTTCTTTTTTCACAACTCCTATGAAAGGCAGCCACAATGTACAGCTATTTCCATCACTAACCAATTCAAGTTCTTGACTTCGTTCTCTCCCCTACAACCAAGGTCAATGTAAGGACATTTTTTGGGATTGAAGAACTTTTCCCTATTCTTTCCATATTTATTTCAGTGCCATCTATCTTCTAATTTTCTCTGATTCATCTCTCTGTCTCTCTGTATCTTTCATGCTTCCTAATTTTTCAGTTTCATTCACCTAATTTTTCAATTTCATTCTCTTATCTGTCTCTTGCCTCTCCCACCCTTTACATAAATTTCAGAAGATGATATCCTTATTATTCTGCATAGTGTATTTGATTCCAATTTTGGAAACAGAATGGGAAATGAGTGGAATCTTAATGGAAAGGATAAACATAACTGGTTCCCCTCTGATAGGCCAGTGTGTTTGTCAAAACTTGCTTATTATGAAAAAAAGAAAAAAAAAAAAGGAACAGCTTCCCCACCCATCCCTGAATTGTACACCATTACTGCTTTCTGCTTCTATAATTGTCAAATTGATCCCACTCTACCCATCTCTTCCATCCCAGCCATCTCTCCTCTTCTAGAGGAGGAGAGGGGTTTGCAAGGGATGCTGCTGGTTAAGTCTCAACTGGTGCATGGGCAGCTACTGTGGAACCTGTTGTGGTACTGGTGGTGATGTCAAGTTCCCTTTCCTCAACGTCCATTATTCTTTTTCTTTCAACCCTTGGAAACACAAGGTTCAAGTCTCCAGTGATGATTTCATTTAAATCCATATAGGAATAAGACTGTGATGAACATTTTTCTCCAACAAACCTGGACAAGGGAAACAATGATTACATGCACATTTGCTGGGCTTACCCAAATCAAACTCACCCTTGATATTGTATTTGGAAATGTGTAGGTATGATACTTCCAATTCGAAGATCTGGATTCCAGTTTTTCTGGAACTTCATGAAAATATCCAATTGTGCAGCGAGTCGCACAAGTTTGCTCAGGAACCAACAATGAATACATGTACATTTGATAGGCTAAAAACACCCAAATTAAATGCACTGTTGATGTAACATTTTGCAAATGCATAAGGATGACAATGTCAATTCCACAATCTGGAATTCAGATTTTTTTGGGCAGGGGGAACACCTTGAAAAGGTCCCCAGTTGTGCAAGCGCACAGACTTGCTCAAGAACGTGCATCTTGGCCCAAGGAAAATTGTTTACCAAACATCTGACAGAGACTGGGGCATCAAAGTCCCAAATGTTATGCCTTACAATTACTCAAATCACCCTCTAGTTGTTATCATGGAAAGCATGGGCAATGATGCAAAAAAATTGTCTACTAAATGAACCGAATAGAGTTCAAGAAGCTTCAGGAATGCTAACCTTCGGATAACTCCAAACACGCGGAACTCATCTTCAAGTTCACGTTCAGTAACACGCGGATCCAAGTTTCCCACATATACACGAGACATTCTGCAGCGTAAAGACCTGTAAGCATGACCAGCACAATCAACTGAAACAACTGGCTTAGCTGTGAACACAACCAATTTAAACCAAAACGCACCAATGAATAAGAAACACAGGGAAAGTTTTAAACAATGAAATAAAAACGAGCCAAAGAAAGCAGCGGGTGCACATTCTGGTAGTTCTTCCATTATTTGTTACAATGCACCTTCTCTGATTTATCTTCTAAATGATTAAAAATTTTCTCCACCAAAGGTACACAACCTCCTGTGCACTATTGTATGAAACAAAAACCTAGTAATTGTTAGATTCTTGAAATGCTCCTATATCAGAAATTAATCAGACTTCAAAAGAACAGTTAACTAATACATTACAAGCAAGGATAACAAGTGAAGCTTATGCTGATATGTAGAACACTGCATAAGGTATGCAAAAAAGTCTCATTATATAAAGCACTGTTATTAAGAACTGCAATCCAGTACGTGTTAGGTGGCATGCAGAATGGGGTGTTAGAGAACCCATTACCTAAGCCGATGCACAACAATACATCCCCTATAAGTTCAGTGTCAATTTTACAGGCACACTGCCAGATTCCACTTTTGCATTCAAAGACAAAAAATTGAAGACTAATTATACTTATATCCCGTTTAGTCTTGCCTTAGTCAAACAAATACATGGAAAATATTCTAAAATAGCAGATCAATTCAATGCGACATCCAACAGAAAACCCCACATTAGTAAATGCACAGATTTATCTACACCCTTAAGCTATAGGGAGAAGCAAATGATCAAAGACCGACCAACTCCATCCCGGATCTATAAAATCTCAAACAAAGTCGTTAAAAACACAAATTTTTAGAAAGAAAATTACCCAAAAGGGCGAAAGAATCCGAACGGATATAGCTAGGAGAAGAACGGTAACCAAGGGAAAGCACAACGTGCGTATATTCAGATCTCGCAAACAGAAAAAGGGTCCAAAAGAAAGAACGAAGAGACTTCATGTACGCAGGAATCGAAACGGTGGACAAAATTTAGGGCGACGAGAAAACAAATACAGTAACAGAACTACGTTGATGATTGATAAGAACAGCAGTACCACATATGCCAGGGAGAGAGAGGAGAAGCGAACCTGGACGAGTAGAACGACGGGGAATGTGCGAACGAACCCTAGCTGTAGCAACTGTTTCTCCCGAATTGCCACCGACGAGGGCAAGGGCAGTAGGTTTAAGGATTAATATGGCTCCCTCAAATTGCCACCGAGGCCCTCTCTACCCATCATATTTGCTTTTTAGCCCTTGTGTTAATTGACTACACGAATTGGCCATTATACCACCAAAAGGGATGATCTTACGCCTGTCAAGGATTTTAGAATATCAATTTTTTATATAATTCTTACAATTATTTTAATTTATTCTACTCTGATCTTTTTTTTTTAATCTCTTTCTAACTATTAATGCCGCTCAATTTATCTTCGGGCATTAGTTACCCCAGTCCTCAAGCTAGAATTAATGGAGTTGTACTTCTTTTCTTACAATTTTGTTTTTTTTTTATGTTTTTAGTGTAATATTTAAGTGTTTGATAACCATGAATTTTCTTAAAGTATGATGTACCCATGAATATTAGACAAGCTTGAGGATAGATAGTACTGTAAGTACGAATTAAGAATATAAATTCATATATAATTAAATTTAAATAGATTTTGATTTAATCTCATTTATCTCGCTAATTTATTATTTATGCTTTTAAAGCCTTATTGCCCTTTTGTGGTGGTAAAATGTTTTTTTTTTTTTTGTTAGAATCATTTTCAAATTTTATGATGTAAGTGTAAAAAAAGAGAGAGAGAGAGTAAAAAATTCTTTCTTGAAATTTCTTGGTGTGGGATACATCTTGTAAATAGGATATAAAGACTATACATATTACCTCTTTAGCATATAATTTTTACCTAAATTAAATAGTCTGACTATCATAATGATCAGATGAATAATAAAATCTTAGTATTACAAAGGCTTATTATGGGCATCATTTTCACTTCCAAATTTATAACATCTCCTACTTAAGCATGTCAGGCAATGATATAATTATGCATCCCTATTTATATTCTCAAGCTCATTTATATAAGCAAATGTCATGTGAATACCAAACACACCTATAAGAAATGGGAGTCATATACCAAATTTTTTCTATAAAAATCAATATAGCAACGTCCATAATATATGTCGTTATGTCATAGGCTCATTTAAACACATTGTATCTAATATATTTTATTTATATCAAGCTTAGAACTGAAAGTCACACTTGACTATCTTACTCTTACCATAATTTATTCATGATTATGCTACCGTATAATGTCAAATCTAATTATAGAATCAGGTAACTTATTTTCTAATTACGAAATATGACAATAAATATACCACATTATCAAATTTAGTGTTCATTTGATACGGTTGATTAATGATTCATTACAGTGTATTTTTATAATCCGACATAGGAGTACCATCTCGATATCCAAGAGTCACCATTTGCTTGATTAGAATTAACTTGTTCTTAGTTCTTCTAGATTATAGATTTTCCGGCTTGTTCCACAAAGTGTGTGCATTTGTTTCATCACTAACATGGTTCAAAACATTATCATTCCACACTAGATTTGATGTGACTAGGCGTGCTCTGTGGAGACGGCGTCTTGCAGTGGCTGCAGGTTCTTTGGAAATCAGCGAAGTTGCTTAGTTGGCGCTTGGGCCCAAGACGGTCAACGCTTCTGTTAACTGGAAGCATATAAGACGGTCAATACTTTCGTTGATCGGAAGTATGACCAGTTGACCGGCTGAAGACCAGGCCTCACGTGGCCCAAACCCATATTGGCCCACGCGTCCGTCCTTGTGTAGCAACGGTCTTCTCCCTTGATTTTATACTCTTCACAAAAGGCAACCTCCATTATAACGGTTGCACCATGATCAATATGCATCCTAAAAGAAGATGCCAGAATTCTCTCATTGTCTGTTGGAAACTTTAGCGGTTACAGAACGCAGAAGAAAAATAATCAATTCAACGACCGTTAAAGCCATAAAGGCAACAACCATAAAAGGCAATGATCCCAACAGGACGCGAGTATCAAACCTTTCTACATAAGGAAGGCAGCCCCGTGCAGTGACTATAAAAGGCCATGGAGTTTACACTTCAAGACACATTCTCACTTGCCTGTAAAAAGTCTTCTCTTGCAAAAGCTCTCACGCTTTCAGTACTTTAGTGCTCTCTCTCTCTTTACTACTACATTTCAGGCGAACACAATACTTAGAGATTTTGCTTTTCACGAGCAACCCAAGCCTCTCAACGAGAGCACCCCCGCAAAACAAACACTCGTAGCATTCATATTCCACCTCATTACATTCACCTTCCTATTTTGAAGGCTGTTTACTGTCTTGAGGGTCAAAATATTTTTGATGGAACAACCTCCCACCGTCTCCTGACCCTTCGTTCGCAGTTGTGGTGTACAGGATCCAGACTCAGTGAATGGAGTCGGGTTTAGAGAAATAACTTGACCTGAATCTGTTCAAAATTTAAATCCAAAACGCATCATTGGCGTCGTCTGTGGGAACATTACGAAAAGCCTGCCACTTTTCACAACAACTTCCCTATTCAATTCCACAATCAATTTCACCCATTAGAATGGTGAATAACATGGCGCAAGCTAGCGGTCCCGCCAGAGATGCAGCCACACTCGACCAAGACAACTCTATTGGTAACCTGGTCAACGAGGTGATTAACAGAGTACCTGCTCAATTTTTCAGAACTTGGCGGAACAAATGAGCAATATGAATCAAACGATTCAGATACTCTGGGCCCGCTAGGATAATACGACGTAGGGGGCTCCGCCCGCAACAGTCCCTACTCCGACCTCCAAGAGAAGAGGCCAAAAGAAGAAGAAGCCATTCAAAAAGAGCAGAAGGCCGAGTGACACTCATGCACTGGAGACCTCACACGCCTAGAGTCGTCTAAGGCTCAAGGGACGTTTGGATAGCAGGACTTCGAATGAGAGTCCAGAGCGGAGGAATCCTCGATACTCTTGGGCGGAAACCAGGTATCAGGCTTAGGAGGGAGCCTCTAGGATCGTTAGATCTACTGGTAACGGTAGCCGGTCAACTACTTGCCATACTGGAAAAAGAACGGAGTTGAGAACCTACCTTAACTCCAAAAGAACTGGCAACGCTACCCGCATAGATTCGAGGGTGGAAAAGATCTTGAACCTCGTGTTCAAGGATGACGAACACACCATGGATATGGACAGATCAACCTTCACAGCACAGATCTTGAATCACCTTTTGCTGACAAAGTTTAAGATACCAACCCCTGACTCTTACATGGGAGTGCTAATCCTATGGATTACCTGAATCACTTCCGCACCTATTTGAGTCGCCATGGGTTGAAGAACATAGCGATGTGCCGTTGCTTCCCTCTTACGCTGAAGGAAAATGCCCATATCTAGTTCCATTGTCTCCCGTCAGATTTGATCAAAAGCTTCCGAGAGCTCACTGATCTCTTCTTCGCGCATTATGCTTCAAGCCGCCTGGAAGAAAATAGCCATCGCATCTCTCCCACATCAAGCCGAAGTAGGGAGAGTATCCGAGAAAGTTCCTGGATCGCTTCATGGAAAAGGCCAAAAGGATTCCCAAGTTCACGGAAGAGATGAAACTTGGCAGTTTTATCTCTACCTTAACACATTGGGACTTCTTCAGGCATTTGACGCACAAGAATCCGTAGATCTTTCGGGAAGTAGAATCCATCACTGGGCCTACGTAACAGTTGAAGAGGCCAATGAGACAATGCATCCTGAAAGGACCGAACAGCCTCGCTCTTTCTAGCCAAGGGAAAGAGGAAGCACAACAGAGGTATCACTCCCGCAGAAAGTAGCACAGGACCGAAGCACCAGAGCGAAGATAATATGGGCCAATCAACTTGACACCCCTAATAGACACACGCTCCAACATCATTTTGCAGATTCGTAAGGAGAAGTTCCTTAAGTGGCCCAAACCATTTAACAATACGGAGGGAAGAAATCCAGCTAAGTATTGTGATTTTTACTGATCTCCCAAACACTCCACGAGTGACTATAAGACTCTTCAGCGAGAGATTAAGGAGCTCATCTGGAGGGGCCATCTCACCAGGTTTGTCAGAAAGCCTGGGTAGAGTTCTGGCACCTCAGGCGGGGAAGAACCAGAGCCTTCCCAACCACGAAACCAGGTCGCGGATGGAGTGGTCAATATGATCACCACCCGACTTGTCAAGACCCCAGTGGATCGCAAGAAGCAACAAATTAGACGGAAGAAGCAGCGCGCAGGGGACAACGTCATTAGCTTTAGTGATAATGATATGGAACATGTAATGTCCCCCGTGCAGATCTCCTTAGTGTATCCGTACTCATTTTGGACGGTAGCATTGACTACCAAATTAAACGAGTCTTTATCGATAATGGAAGTTGATGAGATTTACTTTATCTTGATACCTTTTTTAAAGTTGGTTTAAAAAAGAGTCAATTAAAACTTACCGAAGGCCCGCTCTATGGCCTTGACAACGAGTCGGTAGCCGTCTAATGAACGATCTAATTGGAGGTTACCCTGGGCATGTACCTAAGAACGGTGAGTCGTACACTCACCTTCTTAATCATCGACCTGCCTTCCGTGTACAACGCTATACTAAGCCGTCCGTGCTTAATAGCATTCAAAGCCGTCACTTCAATACCACATCTCAAGATAAAATTTTTAACAGATGCGATATTGGTGAAGTGTTGGGTAACAAGTCACCGGGAGGACATGTTACATATCCCAGATTGCTCCAGATGGCGGCACAAAGGCAACATGAGAGCTTGACCATCAAGATGAAGCCACCTTGCAACAAGCGCAGTCTGGTGAGACAATCGATCTAATCCCACCAAATTCGGAGGACCCGAAGAGGTACGTACAGATATGGGGCTCACTGACCAAGACACTACATGACAAACTGATAGCATTCTTATAACAGAACGCTGACATCTTTGCGTGGACTCCCGCTGACATGCCTGGGATTCCTGACAAAGTAATGGTTCATAAGTTGGGCCCTGATTCCGATCACAAGCCCATCCGGTAGAAGCAAAGAAATCACTCCCTGGAGAAAGTCATCGCCATCCGGGAAGAGGTGAAGAAGTTGCCAGACGCTAGCTTCATCAGAGAGGTCCAGTACCCGAATTGGCTCTTCAACGTCATCCTGGTAAAGAAAAGTAACGGAAAATGGCGAATATGTGTCGACCTCACCGACGTTAATAACGCCTGCCCAAAAGACAGCTTCCCTTTACCCTGGATCAACCTGTTGGTGGACTCGATATCTAGACATGAGCTATTGAGTT
>JAOVVI020003913.1:0-18357 GCA_028571085.2 Nepenthes alata | reverse complement strand
AATTTGATTTTTTAATTAGGTTAAAAAACACCGAGATCAGACTCGTTCGAGCTCGATGTGACATAAAAAATTCAAAAGTTCTTTGATCCGCACAGAAACTCGGATCCAAGAACACACTGACCACCATTAGTCACGTGATCGTATTCATGACCATAGTCAATTACTAAATGGCATGCGATGTCTCAAACTTCTACCATCAATTTAAATGTTAACATCCCCAACTTTATCGTGAATCTTTAGACGACGGTGATTTTGATTGTGTTGTCATTTGTTGATTTGCACACCTTGACCCACTCTAATGCCCCTAATTTGTGCTTGTCACAAGCCATTGATGTCTCTATTCCATCATCGATCACCGGCAGCACCTTAAACTGTCATGTTGGTTGCTTGACCACTCATTCTATTCGACTAATTGTTGACAATGGTTACCAGCCATTGATGTTCCCAACCAAGCTGTTGATTATCGGATGGCGATATTATTAACCCCACTATCAAAATAAAATATGAGCACATCAAAAATTGATCATTAGTAAATTTAAATATTTTTTTAACTATTTAATATTACTGTCGTCTCAAAAATCTAATATTTTGACATTTTTTTAACATGACTTTTATTTTGTTGGACACTTTGGCTCTCAAAATTCAAAATTACCTGATTGAATTTTGCTTGACTTAAACGTGCCCGATTAAGACATCAATGGATTACAATTGATTAGTAGATCTTGCGGGCCGACATAACAACACTTTTCTATTTGCAAAATATTATCTATTTACGAAAAAAAATAATAAATATAATTTCTAACTAAAACAAAAGAGTTATTTATTTATAAATTTATTAATATTATTATAACAGTTTCTATTTTAACAAAACAATCAAATTAAATTAAATATAAATATTACAAAATATACGTGCTTTTTTTAATCTAAAAAAAAGATGCAAAAGGCAAAGGAAAAGTGGGGCCTTTCCCACGTGATTCTAATTGTACGACATTAAAACATCCACGTTCTAGAAAATGGGGAAATATTTTTCGACCTTTCTAATTATTATTTATTATTTATTAAAAAAATTATTATATGATGGCCAATTTTATATTTATAAAATATAAATAAAGTATTATATGCTTAAGCATATCTTAAATTTTAATTAAATATTTTTTTTAACATCAATGCTTATCGTGAAGAATAGAGAGCAGTCTCATTACGTGGGGCCCCTCTATTTAAACACAAGACTTTGATGGCCAATTTGGATGTAAGAATTTAGGAGAGATTTTTTTTTGGAAAATTTTAAAAATACAACTCTAAAAGATATAGTTAACTAGATTTATTTTTAATTGTATATTGAATTTTCATAAACTTAAAAATATTTAAAAATTGTGCTTTTAAATTTTTTTTCTGATTATATTTTTTACCTTTTAAGATCTAACTTATACATATTATTCATAAGCTTGTAAATATTAATATATAATAAGTTCAAAATAATATTTACAATATGGGTTTGGGTGTCGGTCATAATTACTTTATTGATATATATGTTTTTTTTTATTAGAATTATCTAAGAACTTTGTAAAAATATTAATTATTATAAATGGCAAGGTTTAGTCATAGGAGAATACAATTATATCACTTATTATGTGAAGCTAAAAGTGTGTATTTTTTAAATAATATTTAGATTACATCTATTTTTTATAATTAATAAATTTTATCTATGCATTATTAATTTTATACTAAAAATAAACTAAATCTAGTGTCTGAAATAAAGGTTATAATTATTGAAATTAATATATTATTGGTATGACGCTTAAATTATTGATAATTAATTATTATATATGAGATCAAAAATAAAGTTTTATTTATCGTAAGTTTCCGTTAACGGGACTTCCATTTTACGACGTTGCATCTCTTCCTCTCTCTTAACGGGTAATCCAAAGTCTTGTTATATTTCTCTTGAATCTGGAGTCTTGATTCGTCGTTTTCCCACTTCCCCGTTTGAACGCCTATATAAACCCAGGCCATCGAACCTAATCTAATGGCGCACAAATTCCTTTTCTCTCACCGAAGTATTGTCTTTTATCTTTCCTTTCTAAAAGCCCACAAGAAAAGTTGAATTTTTAAGTGTTGATGGAGGTCAATGGTGATTTATCTTCGGAGAATAATACGCTTCAAAGACTAAGATGTGCAGTTAAGAACTACGATTGGGGCCGAATTGGGTCAGATTCTGCTGTTGCGAGATTGTATTCAGCGAATTCTGGCGTGGATATTGATCCAATTAGACCTTATGCTGAGTTTTGGATGGGAACCCATGGATCTGGACCCTCTTTTGTGGTAAAAAATGGTGATTTATTGGAGAATGGGGATTGTGATCTTTCAGAGAGTGTGACCCTTAGGTCCTGGATTCAAAAGAACCCTAATGTGGTTGGTTCTAAGCTTCTCAAGAAGTGGGGTTATGATCTTCCTTTCCTCTTCAAGGTGCAATTTGATTTTTAAAACTATAGTGGTTGCGCAATTTTATACTTAGTTTGTAATTTATCTTGTTTGGTTCAAATTTGAGCATTCCATGACTATGTTGTGCTTGCCAGTCTAAATCTCTACCAATTCACTGTCTACTTTAGGTAACGGTGTTTTCTTTTTTTTCTCTCTCTCTCTCTTTTTTGGGGTTCCTTCTAGTGATTCTCTATGTTGAGCATTCTTTTGATGTGTAGCATTACCTGTGTTTTGTATTGAATCATGGCTTCTGAGATTATGCTATTTTTTGTCATACCTTTGTGTGAAGAAGAGTTAATTCTTTTATCTTCTGTTAGTTGTGTTTTTTGTCATTAAGTCCATAATGTGTCCACATATTGACTGTCTATTTTGTTACTGGCGTCATATGGGATTGTTTATGTTGATCCTTCTTTTGGCTTGTAAACTTACAGCAGTTGCATTAATTTGATTTTGTATGATATTATAATTATATTTTATGGGTTTCTGCTAGGTTCTGTCGGTTTTGAATTGCTTTGTTCCCTTTAGTCCTTTTGATTTGAAAAAAAAAAAACGAAGAAAGAAAAAGTAGTTTGAGTTGTGTTGATTTCATTGTTGAATATGCATAGGTCCTTTCCATCGCAAAGCCACTGTCTATACAGGCTCATCCAGATAAGGACTTGGCAAGGAAATTACATGAATCACAGCCAGATGTTTACAAAGATGACAACCATAAACCTGAAATGGCTCTTGCTATAACAGAGTTTGAGGCCCTTTGTGGGTTTATTACTATTAAGGTGAAATTCTGATCTCTTTATTTTGTTAGTTTGTTGGAACTTTGTTCTTCTATTTTCTCCCGTTTTGCTTATTTGATAGCAATGAATGTAAGGAAGTAATAAAGGACTAACAACGAAATCGAGTTGTTTCAACACAATGCAGGAGTTATGAGGACCTTCTGACCTTGTAATGAGGAAGCTGTGATAATTTCTTATGACTTTGGTCTTATGTTTCCTTTTATCAATGTTAATTTAGTCTTGTGGTTGTGTGGGTGTATGTAGTATGTTGCTTGGTTTCTTTTTCCTTTAGTCTTGGTTTCTTTTTTCCCAGTGATCACCTTGTGGCTCACTTCGTAGTTCTTCTCTTCTATAAATGAGGTCAGAAATGTGAGTCCACGCTACTCAAGAAGCAGCAACACTTCCCCTGTGCTAGTGTGTTGGTGTCCAATACTCATCTAGGCTAGCATGTCGGTGTTGGCATGTGTGGAAATATTTTTGTTTGTTTTTCTTTTTGAGCAGACACATTTTGGGCACGTAACATTATTCTTTACTTTTTTAGAATATATATATTCTAATATAAATTAAAGAAAATTTGAGCAATTTGATATTTTAGAACGGATTAGAAACCTAAACCCATGTTATCTTTTTTTTTTTTTTAAATTCCGTTGATATGTTACAGTAGATAACTCTTTTATGTTGGATCATTTGTAAATTGCTGCTTTTCTTGAAATTTTTTATATATGGAAACAAGAAATACATATTTTTTATTGCTAATGGAGTATAACTAGTGTTGTAGGTTAATTGTATTCTTATTTCTAGGGATAAACTATGAATTTTAGATAATTGTGTCCCTAAAGTATCATGTCATTATTTTTACAAAAATAATATGTTAGCTTGTTGGTGGTGTCCTTGCTCAGAATACCAGTATATTCCACATAATTGGAGGAAATAATTTATAAATAGGGGCATTTTCTGTACTAATATAATATGCTTCCTCTTGTCTGCACAGGAACTTAAGAATGTTCTTCAAAATGTCCCTGAGATCAGAAAATTGGTTGGTGATGTGTATGTAGAACAGGTTTCAAACCTCACTGATCAGGACGGAGAGGAGAAAGTGAAATCCGAAGTTAGATCGCTCTTTACCCAACTCATGTCAGCTAGTAAAGATACGATTGTCGACGCGCTTTCAAAACTGAAAAGTCGTTTGAAAATGAAAGATGAGGTAAATATTTATATCCCCAACCAATTTTTGTAGCTTCCTTTTACAGAAAGAATGCTTTTCAGACTTTGTTGGTCTGAAATAAGCCTTTTCCAGCCAAGTTGGGCATTTGTATCAATTTGATGGTCAGGATATATCTCCCGAGGCATTTTGGAAACTGTTAAATACATTTTATGTGGGGATGATTGATTCACAATTCAAATGTGGTGTCTTCTTCCTGATTCCCACAGTCATTGATCCATTCTGAGGTTTTAAGACTGTGGAGCTTTGAGGAGATAAGATGATCTTGCACCTGGAGAAGATAGGACGAAGAAATGCTATTTAAGGTGGTTCTTTGTACCCCTAAGACATATGCCAAATGAAACACTTACGAAGAAAAGTGGGTCAATTATAGTTGGACGAAAGCAATAAAAGAGGCATTTCCAGTAAAATTTGTAAAGATATGATAAAAATAATTTAAAATTATTTTTTTTTTAGGATATTGTACTAAATCAAGTAGAATGGTAAAATTAAATTCTTATAGCTGACCCCACTTAATAGTAATTAAGGCTTTGTTGTTGTTAGGACTATGGAACTTAAGACATTTTGATAGTTTTGCTCCCGATGTTTGAAGTTATTGAGAAGAGATTTTTCTTTTTGTTTGTTCTCCTCGAGTGAAAAAAATGAAAAATGACTCTGTGAAGTCTCTAACTGCCTAAGAGCTTGGAGATCTGAAAATGGTGTTATATATGTTTATTTCTCATTGTTTTTGCTCTTCCTCTTAGTTCATTCAATACGGATAAAACATCTTCCTGAACACAAGTATTTTCTCATCTCAGCAGATTGAACCACTATGAGGTTCAAAATATTCAAGGGGCGTCTGTTCTGATTTTTATAGCGCTTATACTCTGCAGTTTCTATAAAAAATGCTTTGACCTAAACTTAAACTTACTAGGAAAAAAGACAGAAATTTATAAAGTGCCTCAATCAGCCCTTTTTAGGAAGATTTTTGGAGAGTTTTGATTTGCTTCTCAACGATCTTTTCTTGCACCTTTTCATCAGTTATCGTTCCGGGATCAGCTTGTGTTACGGCTCGAGAGGCAGTATCCAGATGACGTGGGCGTGATTGCAGCCTTCTTTATGAACTATGTAAGGCTTAAGCCGGGCCAAGCGCTGTGCTTGGGTGCAAATGAGCCCCACGCATATTTATCCGGGAACTGCATCGAGTGCATGGCAACTTCCGACAATGTCGTCCGAGCTGGTCTAACTCCTAAGAAAAGGGATGTGAAGACCCTTTGTTCCATGCTCACTTACAAATTGGTAAGGCTATGAGTTTTAATTTGGAACTCCCTAATTCTAGTGCCTTTACATGTATTGTTAAGGTTTCAACATGAACTTGAAAATCTCAATATAGCCTTTGCTTTGAAGCTGTCATTTGCAGCTACATGTAAGGTGTTCAGTAAGTGCTTTTAAAGTGAATGCTTACGCCTGATACAAGCAATATATTAGCTGATATTTCTCTCTATTTTTCTTTTGTTGTTATTTTTCTGCTCAACATCCGCCAAACTACTCAATTTTTTCTTTTAATTTTAATACAATTGAATTATGGGTAGCTGTTAACCTCACAATTTTAACTTCTACTTTTATTTTACAATCATATTTTTCTTATTGATAATTGATTATTATTGCAGAGCTATTGTAAGAATTAACTTTTTTCCGTATCCACTTTTCTGATTTTGTTACTTACCAGCGTATTATTTAATACTGAATTGTCTATTTTATGAAATAAAATTGACAAAAACTCTTTAAATATACAAATTATAATTAGATATGGTAGTTCTATATTAATTCGACAGTAGATTCTAACCTGCAATGATTTCTTTTCAGGAATTTCCCGCTATTCTTAAAGGATGTTCGTTGAACAAATACACAAGGAAGTACCGTCCTCCGTTTGAAGAGTTTGAGGTCGATCATTGTGTTATCTCAGAGCAGGCGACCGTTACTTTTCCTCCGATCGAAGGCCCTTCAATATTTTTGATCATGGACGGCGAGGGAACGGTAAGAACAGGCTCCTCAAGTGAAGAAACTCTTTGTGTGGGCGAGGTTTTATTTGCACCCGCTGGCACGGACATGAGCATCAGAACTGAATCCAGGTTGGAGCTCTATAGGGCCGGAGTGAACGGCCAATTCGTAGGAGCATTAGAAGCCTGAGAAGAACCCGACTGATCAATTTCATTGTTCAACTATGTTCGGAGTTGTAGTCTTCAAATATTTGTGCACAGAAGCAATAGATTTAATCAAAATATTTGCAGTTTATTTGCTTTTTCTTGCCGAAAGACAATTAAATAAGGGAAGCCATTAATGTAAGCAGGAGCCTCTGCAACTATTTATTGCTTCGTTATTCAGAGATGAATATGAGGTGTCTAGTTGAGTAGCTGTCGTATATCTCTAATAGTATCCTTTCTTGCTGGTTCCTTCTTCGCTAATATGATTATGTTATTGTTTAGGTACTCATAAAATGTAATTTGTTTGTCTAAACTTGACTGAACTTAGCACGTCATGGTTTGTTACCAAATGCTATACAACCTAATATGATGGACCCACATAGTCTAAATGTGACATTCATTAGAGGTTTATATCCTGTTCATTTGACAACAAATTATCGCGGCTTCTTTTTCATTAACTTATGCGAGTTTAAGTGCATAATTTTTATAAGAACAATGCAAAATCTAACCATTCCTCCTCCTCTCACAGCACCCCACCCTTCAAGCGTCAGTAGCTGGATATTCAAATACAACATCTTTTCCACAAAGCTTTCGATAGACTCCGGAGGACTCGAGCTTGTACTCGGTGTCATTACGAGCCTTAGGATCCAAGAAAACCTACAATAGAAATAGAACAGAATTTCAGAGTCTAAACAGCTGCTGCCGGATTACTCCGAACATTACTATTTAAATGAATATTTGAAATCTAATGTAATTTAATTTGAATATATATTTGGATTATAAAGTTGGATTACCTTCATTATCTTAGAACCATCCAAACGGTATCTGACCCGTTTCCCTACAATTTCTGCGGGCTGAACAACATCCTCAAGAATGTTGTCGTGCACGGAAGTGAGAGTCCGGGATCGCGGGCGCTTCGCTGCAGATCCTTTCCTCGGTGGCCGCATTATCTTTCTGGTGGAAATGAGAACCACGTCCTGGTAAAATACCAAATTGTTATCAGAACTAATACTGAAAACAAATGATGCTTAAAAACACAAAGCGGACAAAGGAGTAACTTAGGATTTGCCTAATCTTGCAACATTATAATTGAAATATAGCAGTTAAATCATGAAAGGCTAAAAAAACAACATGGATAAACAGGGTAGAAGACTGAGAACTAGCTCTTCCTGCGTCCAAGTTACCTTCCCGCTGAATTTCTTCTCAAGCTCTCTAGCAAGCCGCACATGTATCTTACGGTAAGCTTTCCTCAGTCTGTAGGGAACGTGAATAACAACAGCCTTGCGATTGCCAGACACGTCAATCTGACTGCAGAATGAAAAGCAATGAGTGATAAGCCAGAGTACACAAGGACTGGATGTTCAAGCAAAAACGTAGATGTTGCCCTTACACAGCTGAATTGATGTACAGATCCTTCAAGTCGCTTTTCAGCTCCACATTAGTGTTCTCCAGATCGAACAGTGCCTTCTCAACAACCAAACTCATTGTTCAACTCAAAAATTTATGAATTATAGATTAATGAATGGAGGAGACATTGACAGGGTTAGGGCAGCAAGCGGACCTCGGATGCAAGAATTAACATTGTTTTTTTGAATAAAATAATCAAGACTGAAAATCCATTTGTTACCTGGGCAACTGTCTCCTCAAATTCAGAGGGTTCAGCACCCTCAGCTTTCTGTAATTTCCTCATTGCAGTGAACATCTTGATAGCTCTGATTCATATCATGAGACATAAATAAATGACTAAAATCTCCTTAAATATAAAGAACTGATTTCAACATTGAAGATAAATGCATGAAGAAACAGTATCCAATCAATGTTTTTAAAGGTGCATCAAAGTATCAAGGGTCTCTAAGACCTAGGTGCAAGGCAGAAGCCTAATGGAGATGAGGAGCTAATATACGAAACATGTCTATATATAAGTTTGTAATGAATTTCAATTGTTAAAACTAATAATAGAACACAATGTATAAAAAGTATTTCTGATAATAATTATAAATTCAAAGTTCAACTAGTAATTAGTAAGCACCGTTTAATACAAATACATAAAAACAATAAAATTCATTAGCAAAATTAATTATTGTTTTCAATATACTCATAGCAAATATTATGTTTATCATCAATCATCATCAAGCAAAAGGTCATCTTCCTCCCCCTTCCTTAGACTTATATGCTTAAATGTTTTCTTTATCTTTATATGTCTTCCTAAGTTAGAATCTTCATTATTTACAAACTAGAATGAAGTAGCCCTAAGAGCCCTTAACAAGATTCACATTAATTCTTAATTTAGTGCGACGTGTGGCTCATTATTCAAACAATTTTTTTCACATAACTTATATCAAAGAATAATCCTCAAATGCAAATTCATTATTCTCATCATGTCTTTTTTCATAAGAAAAAACCGTCAGGTGCTCAAGATGGAGGGCTCTTGGAATAAGCATTGCCAAGAAATGTAAGCGACACCAGCTTCAAGCCTTTAGACTAGGCACCTTTAACAACAACGATCCTAATTAAGCATGGAATTAAAACTTTATCAAAATCAATTACTCACAAAATTAATCAATTTAAATTAGTTACAGTTCCACTATGCCACCTTTTGGCAATTTGTACACGTACTACTGTGTCATCATAGTTCATGGGATGGTTTCCAACAGGTCAATAAAAGGTGTAAGATTGGTTACAAGTGTACAGGCAAAAATATGAGGTAGCAATTTGAGCCTTGAAGCCTTTGGAAGCTAGAACCTCATATGTGGTGATAAGAATAGTTTCTTGACACCGAACAAATAAATAAGTTGAAAAAAATTTGTTCAACAGGACAAACTTAGTTTAAGAAAACAAGAAAAAAGATAATTCAGGTACAACATATAAGTGACAGAAGCACGGCTGAGTTTGAGAAAACACACTCTTTAAGTACTTAAGATGGAGTTAAAACTACTACTACCTTTTAGTAAATGAGCAAAATCCCCCCCCCCCCAAAAAAAAAAAAAACACACAATAAAGTGAAGAAGCTAAGATAACAAAATGATGTAGAAGTAGAACGTCCACTTTCTTGCCAAAAAATATTTATGATAGCTTGTTATTCTTTTTCACATTTCCCAGGAAAAAGTAGTGGAGGCATTTTATTATGGGTCACATTTTTCTGGATTTGTACTAGGTCACTACTCTAACAAGGAAAATGTTTATTTGCAAGCTCGCTCATTTAATTAATTAGCCTTTTTCCTGACATCCTATATGATTATAAGGATTAAGGAATGAGAATGAAATGTATAGATAAGAAAAAAAATAGGTGGGTACAAACAAGGTGGCACAATTCACAAGGCCTCCTACATACGGGCTCTAGAAGGATCATATGCATGAAGCCTTACCTTACAATCCAAAAAGGTGGCTTCAGTGAATGAGGGCAAATACAAGGCTCAATGGTTGGCAAATGGCTGACTAACATTCTCCACCATTATAATTCACGTTTCTTTTTTTGTAAATAGCCCTCATTGGATATGAAAATGAGAGAATATAGGAGGTCAGCCCCGTAAGTTCATCTGAGTATTTAATTTCCACAGAGCGAAAATGAAAACTTGTGCAATGTACCATCCAATTCATATTTGTTACATTCCCTACAACAAAACAGGTTGTAAATCTCTTACTCCTGGTATTCATGTTTTAGTCAGTCACTCATTTCATAGGTAAGTTTTACCTGATCAATATTTTTGCACTGTCATGTCAAATTATACACATCTCTAATAATTTTCTTATATCTTTATCTCTCTCCAGACCTAATCTCACATACTCACAACTTTCTATATTCCGATGGTTCTCTACATCCACCAATTTGCCATTTATTTATACACCTTTTGACACTCTCCAGGCGTTTTAATTAAAAACCAAAAGAAAAAAGATAACGGGAGAAAACGCAGCCTTATTCTAATTATGTCAATCCCTGTTTCAAGTACGAATGTCAAACTACAGAAACTGACGCATAGATGTAATTCGCTTTCCTAAGAAATAAATGTGTTTTACAAGTGAAAGAAACCATCACAGAAAGTACACAAACAAAATATTATCTTTTCACAACACAAAAAAAAGAACAAAAAAAACTCAACACTGCGCCAGATCGTGCATTACAAAGTCTTCCACCGGCTATCAACAATCAATTCCCAATGCAAAATGATATTATATTTTCAACTCTTACAGAAATTACATTCAAGGGGCGGGTGGATGAACAAGAGCAGACACTATAAAACGAACCGTGATCGAAAATCAACGACGGTAGGAAATCGAAATTCGCACCTCAAACTCTTCTACCCAAAGAGAGAGAGAGAGAGAAGCAGCAGCTACACCTACGCGGCCGAGATTCAAGAGAGAACGAAAACCTGAACTACTGAAATGCCAAATACACGAGGGTTGAAAGTGGAAGGCGCCCTGTGATGGACGGTTAAGATTATCAAGAAGCAATCCTCTGAGATTGAAATGCGGCCCTGATTGAATTTTACAATTACTTCGCTATTTTTACTCGGGCCATTCTCCTTTTTCTTTAATTTCTTTTGAAAATCTAAATAATATGTACTTATTAAATAATATCGGTAGAAAATTCAAATTTTGTTTTTAATTCTATAATCATTTAAAAATACAAATTTTGAAACTCAGTAACTAAAAATATTTTATTTTCTCTCTATATATAAACCCTTTCTTTTATAATTGTCCCGTTTAACATTTTACCCATCCATATATACTAATAAATTAATACAAAAAATAAATAAATAAATAAATATTATATTATTTAAATATATCCAAATGGTGGTTAGATATTTTTTTCAAAAGATTTTCACAATTATAATATACAAAGCAATGTATCTTGCTTAGTCTTTTCCTTTCTTTCATAGCCAAAAATGTCAATGTTGAAAATTTGAGAAAATATAAATAAGGATAGGATGAAAAATACCATATGGGTCCAATATGGATTTGGATTTGAACCAACAAAGTATAACTGAAAGATGACGGGTCTGATCAATAGAGGGTCTCAACCTAGCGACGACGTCCAAGGAGATTTAGAAATAAGGCCCACTGGGTGCTCTAGGTACGTAGCCAATCAGCATCGCTCATGCCCCCGCAAAGACAATCGCAGGCTGCCGGCTCAAGGGATGTTAGCCAATGGGAGATAATGTCAACGTTAACAAGTCACAATACACGCCGCCCCAACAGCCCCTCAACTAATTCAAGCGAAATCAAACAAGACTACATTGGCCAAGCCTCACAATTGTCTCCCCGCCTCTATAAGTTGACAATTGATACCGTTAGCCACCGTCAGCCCTCAGCAGCCAGTGAATTCTAGCAAGCTCATTGTCAGAGGTTCCGGTTCTCAAAGCCCCCCTAAGGGAGCCTACAATACTCTCTCTAACAGTGGAGAGGGAGAGAATTCCCACTTTCAAAAACTGTCTGAGCGATTTTCTGATATCAAAATCCGGATCCTAGTATTCAGCGCTTAAAGTAACGAGGAGAAATGACCGATTCTCTTCCCACGAACCACCACCTCCTTGCGGCGGCGATAGTGAGCCATTCCTAGCAATGCATCAAAAGAAGCACTAGCTTCCTTCGAGCATCCTATGCACTCTCCGCATTTCAGCATTCCTACATTCTCATCATGTTTACTTCCATGCGTGTATTTTTTAATCTCGAAGGAAAGATTTTTTATTTGAGCGTCGAAATATTTACGGTGGGATAACCTCCCGTCGTCCTCTGACCTCTTGTTTGTAATTTGTCGTACATAGAGCCTAGGTTGAGAGACACAGATGTCGGATTCGTTCGTGATTTTACCCAGCTAAAAGATCCGAAGGCTCCCTAATCTGTACGATAACTAAGATCCAATGACGTATCAATACCAATAATTAAAATAATTTTATCGATTTATTATGGTCTCTAAAAATGACAATATAAATAACTTTCTATATACTTGTTATGTCACAATAAAACAATTTTACTTTACTAAATGACTCACATTTTAGGAAGAATATCGATAATTGTCAATAAGATTTTCTCTTTTAATTATAAAGCAGTAACGTAAAAATAAATTAGGATTTATGAACTTTTTATCCCTTGATTTATATTAATGGACTCACACAATAAATAAATAAATAAATAGATAAAAGTCACCTTATTTAATAATATATCTTGTTATTAACTATTGTTATTTGTATATCTTATAGTATATTGCTTGATTGCTTAGGACCAAAGTGCAAAAGCTTGTCCCTAGTTAAGTCCGCAAGCCAATTGCAAGCTGCTAGGGTTTGATTAGAGTTTGTGTGAGCTATTGGGGTGGTCTAATGTTGTTGAGTTTGACCCATGGCATCGAACCTTTTCTGGTTTCATATGTTACTATTTTGATCAATAAATTTTCAAAAGTATTAAGATGTATTAATGAAAAAATAATATTTAATATGATTCGAATATTTAAAAGACTAGCCAGCTTTAAAGAAATTGTTTTAGTTTTAATATTTCCACATTAAAAATAAAAAATAGAACAGGCATCGTTGAAGATTCATAACAATAACCAAGCACTATTCATTGGTCTCACGGCCACTTTTTTTTTTATATAAAAAAAATTGAATTTAACTCTTGGAGAGATTTAAATGCTCGACTGAATTGTAGCTAATTCTGAGTATTAGCACTAAACCAATTATAAGTATTATTTAATCATTGCCTATTAACTCGACTCATTTAAGCATTAAAATGGATGATGTAAATAAAATGAATAATATTACAAAACACCCTTTATTTACCTAAAGAAAACTTTTAATTACATTAAATTTTATTATCCTTTTTTTTTTGGTAAGTATTATATTTTATTATCAATCCACACAAATAGGTCCACATAAAAACAGACACGTCAATTAAATACACTTTAAGGGTGACTAAGAGCCCAAGGATCCTGCCTCGCGTATAGACAAAGTAGGATCTTACTTCATAAATTTAGGCAGTCGGTTTGCACTGTCGGCCAAAACCGACCGTTTAAATCCATTTATATTACAATTTTTTAAAAAATTTATAATAAATCTGGGCAGTTGGTTTTGATCGACAGTACAAACCGACCACTCAGATTTACAGCTCCTACTTCGCTCATATGCAAAGCAGGATCCTTCAGAGTGGGTGACTAAAGCATCTTCACCAAATATGTATTTATTCAATTAAATATCATTATAAATAAATAAATAAAAGCTGAAATTGGTTCTGGTGGAAGTCGTTTAGTTTTGATTGCAATCAACAGCTGAAGTTGACTCTTTGATGCTATCAAACCCTATTCATGCTTAGTTGCATCACAAACCTTCACAGCTGCATAAGAAGAATGCTCTTAAAATTGAAATATACCTTCTTCTTCCACTAAAAGCTTTCGTTCGACCTCCATAACCCACCAAAAGCTGGACTGCGGAGCTGATCCACGTCTCGTTATTGAACACACTAAAAATAAAATGTGAAAACACTGCCAATTTTCATTTACTTAAACAATATATGTATTTTTTTTTTCCGTTTTCTACGTAGCGATCGAACAATATGTATCGAGTAAATGAGTGTGGCAGGTGAGCGGGGGTGAGAGAATATAAAGAGTCAGAAAATTAAGAACCAAAAATTCGTCTTAGGGTAATGTTTTATTACGGCTATGATCATCCAGCCAAGTGATGATATCGTCAAAAACACGAATTATCACCTCATCTGGCTCTCCTTCGAGGAGTGCATGATAGGCATCCTTGTAGAGAATAAGCTTCTTGTCTTTGCTGCTCGCCTTCTCATACAAAGCCTTGCTCACCGATGGATCAGTTACTACGTCTGCCTCTCCATGCAGAATCAACAGTGGCAGAGAGACCTTCCAAAAAAAAAAAACACATATTTTCTAAGTCCAAAGACACCCTTAATATAAAACCTCATATGGCAAATTTGAATACTATGAGAACTGTGTAAAATAACGGTCCATGCTCATCCCAAATGAATTTTATATCAGAATATTGGGAGCTTAGAAAGTAGTAAGTCAAGGATGAAGGTGCGTATTTTGTTGGGAAAGAGGGCACCTCACTTTCCCGATCGAATAACACAGTAAGAAATATGAATGAAGAAGAACAAAGAACACTAAAATTTTTACGTGGAAAACCCTTTTCAATTAAGGAAAAAATCACGGGACAATCCGTCCACTAAATGTGTTTCATTATGTGAGAGATTTTGGAACAAATTTTTCCTATTACACAATAAAAAATAAAGAAAAATTGAAGAACAGAGCAACGGCAACGCACTCACGGTTGCTTACAGTTTCTCCTCCCTTCACCATTTTTCTCTCCCTCTCTCTAGCACTCTGCAACTCCTTGAGAAAACTATCTCACACACGTCTCTTATATATAGCAAGTCACAATACTTGCTTTCAATAACTACACGCTGAAAGATCTGGGTAATATTCTATACAGCAAAGGACAGAATCAGTCCATTCCAATAATATGAATATGCCATGTCCAAAAATCGTTCCTGCATAACCGTCTGAGATCACGATCTTCTGAAAATCTGCTGAGCTGGCGTTGTTCTGGATTGTCTGGCGGGCGGTCAACCTTTGGCCATCCGCGTTCTCCACGAGACCGGTCAACATCCTTATTGACCGTCTGAACTTTGCCCGTCTAAAATCTCTCAGTGAATTCGGTCTACTTAACCTCCATACCGGCCAACAAAATCTGCTGAATTATGGCCTTTGATCTACTGCAATGGCATGATGCCGCTACTGCATATGAAAATCCAAGGGCTGATGTTTTTGTTATTCTTGACAATTACACATGAGGCTCGTTAAACAGCCAGTTCCCGAATCTGTAGATGGATGCCTTGTAATGCTCACCAATTTTAGATGCATACAACTTCAGGACAAAAATGAATTAGAGTTGAATACTTCTTTGTATCGACATGCCTACATTAAGTGTTGATATTCTCATTTTCATGCAAGGGCTTTCATCATGTGTAAATCAGGCGTTATTCGGTTGTGCCACTGAACATAAGCTTCGCTAGAGCAAAAGCTCATTTTTGTGCGAAGATACCTGCAAGTGAAAAGATCAGATATCAATATATACAGTAAATGTGTGATTTATAAGAAAGTAATTCAAAATTTAATAATAATTTTATTTTATTATTGACTAAAATTAAAGTTAAAAAATAAAAATATCTTCTATTTAATTTTTTATTTGGTTAATTTACCCAAAAGCAAAAACCCATAAGGTTTTTTTTTCTTTCTTTTGTACATTTAGTGATGAAGTTCCATGTTCATGCCTCAAATACATGTTTCATTCAGTAGATTGAGTCACTATCATGAGACATCCATAACTCATTGTACATGGTTGGCATGTACTTGTTGCTCAAGCGGTGGATTGGTTACTTCTCATGCACGAGAAACACATGACTTGCACTAGATTGCATGACAAATAGCAAAATACGACATCACATGGGCCGTTAGATTTTAAAATTTACGACTCACATTTTTCATATAAAAAAATAAAAAATAAAATTTAAAAATATATATTTTTATTTTTCTATAAAAAAATGTAGACCATTGATTTTAAAATTCAACGCCCATAAGATTGACACTCATGCGGCAAATTGACATAATATCGTTGCACAAGTAATGACAAGGAGATGGGCAAGTGAACAGTGCATTATGGGGAGTTTGAGTGGTAGGTTGATTTTGTTACATAAATCAAGTACAATCTTATAATTATTTCTGATCAAATAATTTTATATTTGAGAGCAAACATGACATTAAAAGATAGGGAGAGGAAAAAAGAGAAAAAAGAGGAGATTATTAAATTTGAAAGGCTATTTATCTTAAATTTTTACTATTTTTAGATATTTTATTAGATTTTTGTAAATCTAAATTTTTGGATCTTGATATTAAAAAAAATACAACTTACATAAAACTCATATATTAAAATATGAGAAAATATATTTTACATTAATTTTTATAAAAAAATCATTTAAATATCTTCAAATATATGAATTTCAGTTTAGTTTAGAGGGGGGGAGGGGGGAAGCACTCGAGTAAAGATTGTATAATAGGATAAATGGTGTTATAAATGTACATTCTTAATTAAATTATTATTACAACATTTTTAATAGTGTGCATATATTATATCGGTCTATATAAACCAACAAATTTATACAAAATAAATATATAAATAGGCATTATATTTTTTTGATAAATAAGTAAACATCTACATATTAATAAATTTTTTACATACATTAAAGTTCATATATCTCAATACTATATCGAGACAGAAAATAAAACACAGCTTTATAGATAAATATCATGTTAATTAATAATGTCTTAAAAATAGCTAAAAATATATATCTAAAAAGAAAAAAAAATATAATCTAACAGATAAATGTCACATTAATCAATAATATTTTAAAAATATCTAAAAAATATATCCAAAATACAACTTAAAAATATTAACCACCGAGTTCGCCGACCACGGTGGTTGTCCTTCTGGTGTTTGCACAGTCTATATTGTTTAAATGGGCGGCAAATGGCAGCTATGAAACGCATTACACAGGTAGGCTTAATTATTAAAGTGTAATAAATTTCTTGTCTTCCACTTACTAAAAATATGTATATTATTCTTAGAAAAAAGGACCTTCACCTATAAAAAATTATATTATAAAAATGAAATAATCAAATGAATAAACTATACATAAAACACCAAAATGTGGGGTTGTTTGGTTCCTTTCATATAACAGATGAATAATTACATATGGTAAGTGCTTAATTAATTGTAAATATCTTGCATTTTTATAAATTTATTAGACAGTTTTCGAACAAATGAAAAACATTTGTAATATGTTGAATGTCTAACATTGATTGAGTAAACTTGTATTAGGTTGAAGGTTCGACATTGATTGAATAAACATATGATCTATGACTTATAAATATATAGGTGAATATCTGTGTCAGGATGGGTCATTTTCCAGTTAAAATTAAAACCCTTGCATATATTTATATTCTTTCAGCATTCAGTCAATATCAGTGTAAGAACTCGCTCAAACAAAGATTATTTTTAATGAATGCATATGCCAATATGAGTAAGATTTCAGTGCTTAATGCGTACATGAAGACGTACGTGCGTGGTTTGCCCAGAGAAATTATCCCTGACACATGCATGATGGGCGCTCGTGTGCTGGCACTGATATAAGAGCTCCGGCACAATTTTAGTATAATATATGCTGAAATTTTGAGTCTCCCTTAAGTACCAAAATAGAGAGAAAGAAGATGAAGAAATTTACTTGTCTATTTTGATTTTGAATTGTATTTTATTTTTCGTCAATCTTAAATACATTATTCTTATTAGAAAATTATTTTATCAATTATTTTCTTTTTATTTTTTATTGTATTATCTATTGTTCAAATTTTGATGACAAAGTATTATATCATTGTGTCGTTGAATATTTCTGCAACCAAATTTACCATATAATAGATATTTTTTAGACTGATAATAGCATACTTTTTTTCTTCGTTCTACCAGAGATTTTTATTTAAAATATTATATCTTATTATTATATATTATCATATTATTTTATTATAAATTTAAATAAAATGTTTAAAAATAATCTTAGTAGATATTAATTCTCTACTTTATAAATAAAAATTTTAATGACCGTAAGCCCAACAATCTACCATTCTAAAAAGACGCTGAGTCAG